>JARFJB010001727.1:5092500-5279453 GCA_036346205.1 Vesta saturnalis | reverse complement strand
ACTCATTCTGAAAACAGCACTGCATTCTACGGAAAAAATTATATAAAGAACACTTTTCACTTTTTCTATAAGTTATCGTATAGCTGAGATACGGGGCTGTCTCAAAATGCAACTTTTTCAAAAACGCCCTGTATCTCAAAAATGAGAAGAGCTAGAGTAATTATGTTTGTGTCATCTTTCGTTTCACAAAAAGTAGCCAACGTTCGCGAAAACCGCATCTCTGTATCTTTGCTAATAACTGAGATACCCTGCGAGGACAACCAAAATGGGACAACCTGTACATCAACCTGTAATCCACGGTTTCTACAAGATACCGAAGAAAGTTGCCCATTATTTGAAATTAACCAACCCAGACGGTTACACTGGACACTGTCTACGTCGAACGTCAGCTACTTTTCTTGCTGAAGGTGGAGCGGAAATCAAGAGGATAAAAAATCATGGAGGATGGCGATAAAACACGACTACAGAAGAATATATAGAATAAAGCATTAATAATAAAATGCCGACTTCGAAAATGATCTTTAATCAGCCATCATCGTCAAACAGTGGATGCCAGAATCCATCAGATGTTGTCCTAGAACGTACTGAATTACAGTTGGCTCTTGCATGTAGCGATTCATCAATTTCCACGACAAATGGAGGAGTTCATCAGAAGGTTTTATCAAAATCGTCCCTATCATTTAATGATTTACAGTTAAAACATTGTACAAGCTGAAGTTTTTCTAACGTTAACCCTTAATTTGGCAAACCTTGATCGGATAATTTTTTTAATAATAATAGGGATAATGAGATTAAGTGTATAGAAGTAGGCATGTACCATTTTCTTTAGTGATTTTTTTGAAATAAGCGAATATGGGTTGTATCCTATAAGATACATTGTCAAATATATATGCACTAGAAAAATTTGTTATTCACTGGAGGATACATTTTAGATTTTGAGGATACAAACGCTCGCATTTATTTAAAAGAACACATTTAATGCAAAAATACAAACTAAAATAGACTCTTCAAACAAAACTTTAAAATAAGGTATTTTCGAACACAGTAAGTAAACATTTACGTTTGGTGAAAACTATAGAAACAGTTTCGATCCTTCACTAAACATAATCTAGTCAAGCATTTTGTGCATTCCAGTGTTTCTCCTTTACTGCAATAACGACATCGTCCTTTTGTTCCGTACAGGAAAATGATCCACTTTGTCATACCTCACATCGTTTGTGGGTCTGTACTATCAAAGTTTTATTTCCTTCTTACATTCTAGATCTCTAACAGGTGCAGTTTTATTAATTCTTTCACCATGTTTTAGAGATCGAGCAATATATGTCTAAATTCTTTAGACCAATCATTGAGTCCTCTTGAGCTGCTTCTCTCTTTTGTATAACAGCCATGCATTATTCAAAGCTATATCTAAAACCTGGGCAAACATTGATAGACACCATTGTCGAGTCTTCAGTGGAATTCGATAGAGACTTATTAGCATGTCCATAAGATCTACACCGCCCATGTGTGCGTTATAATGCTTCACGATGGTGGGACACGTAACGTCAATTTTTGCTTTATGGATTTTGTCATATCGTTTAATTGTCAATACAGGTTTGGACGAAATATGTGCTTCCTAAAATGACGGCTTTTGTCAATCCATGACAATACTTATTTTATTAGTATTATCATTCATCGTTGTAAATGACCAGGCCTTTCTTTTTAACTGTTTATCCTCTTCTAATTTACAATTTTCAGACGGTTTGACCGTATCGTCCCTAATGACAAAATACCATAGTAATGACGAAGAATATAGAATAAATCCAAATTACTAAAAATTATCGCAGTAATTTGTAGAGAGGGTTGGACTTTTCATAGTTTGGGCTAATCCTAAAACAACGTTCGATCCTAGTCCTAGAGGAGCTTCTATGGTGTTAAAGTTGTGTTGCCTGAATGTGCCATCACCACCGTAGACAATAAGTCATACACTATGCACATATCGCTCTTACAAAATTTTGAAACCCCACTTTTTGGGCTTGGATTTTATATATTGTCTTCTAGAGCCCAATTTCTTACCCTTGTAGGGAATTATCATTTCGTCGACACTTTGTCGACGTTCTTCCTCAATTTTGTTACAGTTTCTCCTTAGTATGTCCAACACTGGCCTTATCCGGTAATATTTGTCATCAGTGATATTATTTTTATTAACAAAATGGATGTAGCGCCGAATTTGTTGGAATCGCTTGAGAGCCATAGTTTCAGATATTTCCGTAAATCGGAAATATGGCTTCTAAAAAAATAAAATTTTCAAGCGGAATATAGGAAGTTCGGGTTGAGAGCAGATCATCGTTTTTCACGCAGATACCACGTCGTTTATGATATTAAAAGGGAAGTCGATATGACATGGAGACGAGGATTATTATAAAAATTATATAAATGGGGATTTAGAGGGAAACATGAGTAAATTTATCTCCTCATTCTTTAGAGTCTGGGTAGGTAATCGTCATTTATCCCCTAGGATCTTAGAAAAGCATACTTCAAGGGTCAATACTGAGTGTAACTAGTGTAGTCAGTGCTGGTTCTAATCGCTATCAACTACTTAATATCTCCTCTTTCGTCTGTCATAAATATATACAGAAATGCAGAGGGATGTACTCTGATCAGGCTTCTTACATGTATTTGTGTAAACCGAGAAAGCCACATTACGGTTCTTACATAAAATAACAGGTACGTTCAATATAAAGGCCACGGAACATTTTTTGGGTTGACACTAAACACTACGCTCACCTGGAAGGACAATATCGATGAGTTTATTATACAGTGCAAAACAATACTAAATATCGTTAGACTACTAAGTCATACCCGGTAGCGGAAGCGACTATAAAAGTTTAAAAACTTTTGGTGCGTTGCGTTTCAGCGGGGTTTATTTCCTACTTAGGCGAATGCTTGGGTAGTATCTTCCTCTTCAGAACTCTAACTCCGTTCCTTCGGATTCAATCCTGACCACACCCATCCTTAATGGTATGGCTGAAGGAGCTTGGAAAGTTTGAGTAGCCCGCCCTTCCCCTTGGGGAGGGAAAGAAATACGTGGCCTTTTTCTTTTTTTTGGTGCGGTGGATATGGATATGAAGCCTATTCCTCAGCATCTAAAGAGTACGTTAAAGTCTCTAAAGGTAATATAGAATAATATAATACGTGAAACTAGCTTAATTTTACTACATTTACATCGTACATACAGACTTCTAGCATATGACTGCAGGGTAAAGGCACAACCAGATTACTCAATATTGGCCTTTCTAATTTTATAGCGTCCCACTACTATATATGGCGGCAAAATTTCCAAAAATATAATTTTTTAATAATGATGGAATCAGAGCTGTGACGATTACAGGCAAATAGTAATCGATTACCGATTACAATTACTTTGCTCAAATACTAATCGATTACTGATTACTGTTCAAAATTGTAATCGATACAGATTACTTTTGTAATCAAAAAGTAATCGCAATACCGATTACAAAAACGATTAATTTTTGGGTGCTTGGAGAATGTTATGTTTTCATCTATTTGTAAGTCACACCAGGTTCCTTGCGCTAAGTCTGCTGTCATACCCATAACCTTTGAGTGAAACTTTCTTCATATAACAATTTAGCCTCTCTAACATACTGCAGGCAGATTACAGAACGAGTCATGACCACTCAAAAATAACGCCCACCAGATGCGCAGGTAATTCGTACTTTGTAAGCAGTATTTAACGTTGATTGGATTTATTTTTTCCGAATACTTTCTCTGTCTAACACTGAACCTACCCACGCAAATAAAAGAACCCTCACCCCAACCTGTCATAAACTTGTGCAGTCATGGTCTGATCTGATCCTTTATACTTTTATATTATAGTATAGTTTTAAAATACAATTTTACAGCTGACTTATCTACGACAGTAGGAGTAGAAATTTGACAGGTTGCGCATGTAATGTGAAAGGCCAAATTGTAACTTGGTTGGGTAGGAATCATAAGCCAGTCCACTGAATGCTTCGCAGTTGGCAGAATGGCAGATTAGCTGGAAATTTTAAATGTTGTAAAAAGTGAATAATGCGATATAGTCTGGTGTGGTGATACGTGGTTTGTTCCATATAAATTCCGGATTGTTACGCATGCGCAATACGGAAAAAATACCTACAATTTTTTATAGAAGTGTAGCTACCTGGTTTAAAAGTTTGTTGTTTTCTTTTTACGCATGCGTAACATTCGGAGTTCATCTAGAACAAACCTATTGTTTGATATCAAGTATGCTATAGTATCCAACCTAAATAGGAAATTCAACATACGCTTTTGCAAAATAATAGTGATTTACACAAAGTAATAGCGATTACCCAAAATAATCGTCCTTTTTTAGGAGTGCGGTAATCATGATTACAAATTCGAAAACGATTACAAATTACACGTAAATTGTAATCGATTACCGATTACTGATTACTCTCTAAAAAGTATTCGCCCGCGATTACCGATTACAGCAAATGTAATCGACTACTGTAATCGATTACTTTTTTACCTGTAATCGTCCCAGCTCTGGATGGAACAAACTGTAATTAGACTGAATTTTAGGGTTTTATACTTCAGTTTTTTTTCATGAAAATTTAACATTTTAAAAATTAGGTAATATTACACAAGGTGGGACAAACACAAAAACCTCATGAAAATGCTATTTTTTCTGTAAATTTAAGGCCACTTAAATTATAAAATAAAATTCAAAAAGAATGTGCTTTCGTGAAATACACTAATATGTTTCAATTTAAATTGAAAAATTCCAGGGCCATCCGAACACATAGGCCACCTTAGTGAGCTGTTGCACCCACGTACCTCACTGTGTTCGACTTTAGTAGTAATAAAAACATTATCCAATAAAGTATGAACCTAGTGGATTCCATTATACAGACGCCATCTATCTCGCATTACCGTAGTGTGAGAGCCACAATGTTCCAGCAGAACCATCCTTGTACAGGTATTCAAGAATTTGTCAAATATGGAGAGACAGCTCATTCCCTTTATCTTGGTGTGGGTAGGTGTAATATCAAAGGTTACCAGATATTCATTAAGGCTCTCCATTTGCCTATGGGTTTGGTTGGATTGACCACTTTAGTAGTCTTAGCTCCTATGTCAGGTCTAGCAATATCCTTGGAGTTATTCTTGCAAGTAGATGCTATAAAAATAGAATGCTTCAAACACTTATAAATAATATTGTTAGCTGTATTAGTGCTTTTTGTATGTATTAATAACAAAAAGTGCCATGAAATTCTTTGTGACGCGCTATTTTACTTCTTTTAGTCGGCCATATCGCGTTTGTCGATTTCGTATGAATTTAAACGTCAACTTTTTAACAGTGGAGTGTACCGTCGGCAAATTTTTGAATGAAACATGTCACACAAATACTTTTTCAAAAGATAATTCAGTAATTCAGGATTTGGAGCAGCTTAGTGATGTTAGACAGCAATTGTTAAAGTGAACGTGTTTTCCTAACATTCTGAGTGCTATATGCAGCTACCATGCTACAAAGTTCCTTGACAAGTGTAACGTTGTGTATAAAGAAAAATGCTGCAATCCTATGCTAATACACAAAACAACAATAAAAAAGATGTTAAAGAAATTTCACCAAATTTTGCAGAAAAAATTAAATCTTACAAATTAATACCAGGAACATCAATATGTGTTAACTGCAAAATAGAATTATTAAAAAGTGTCGAATTATCAAATCGAGACGATCTATATACTCCTTTTTCTGATGTCAGTTCAGTAAAGTTTTTGTCTTACATCTATTTACCAGAAGAAGAAAAAAATTGAAAACGTTAACTTAGCATACACTGTTCTGGGCTTGTCTCCTATTAAAATTTAAAAATAAATTGTGAAAAAAGAATCCTATGTTTGGAAAAAAAGGTTCAAGAGATGTCAACCAATTTAGTTGAAAAAACTCAAGACACTTGTGCCTCAATGCTGGTCAAAACAAAAAATAATAGCTAAATTTGGTGCCACAGATTATTTAGTGAAGACTAGCAGAAAACGTACGAAAGACCCAGATGTTTTGCTTGAAATACCTCCTCGAGTTTCAGTAAAATTTTACTCTGAAATTGAAGACTTGGTGACAGAATTTTATCAAAATGATGAGTACAGTAGAACGCGTTCAGATATGAAAGATTTTGTTAATGTCAGAAACGAAGCAGGAGAGAAGGTAAAAATGCACAAAAGATTGATTTTCGAAATTTGCAGAATTTCGTCCAAAGTGATGTATTTTGGCTGGGTCTAGTGGTACACACACTGTATGTTTCTGCATCATACACCAAATTGTGACGCTAATGATGGATGCTCTTAGGATAAAAGAAAAATACTGTGAAAATTTTAAGTATATGGTTTGCGACATTACAAATGAAGAATGTATGATAAGTGAAGACTGCATGGAATGTTCTGGAGATGAAAGAATAAGAAGAACCTTTGAAGAAGTGTAAGTGAAGTACAGTATAAACAGTGGGTCAATAGGGATAGATGTGAATTTATAACTATGGTTGCATCCTCAGAAGAATTTCTAGACGATTTATTAAAGAAACTTAAAAATTTAATAAAACATCACTGCATTGCTAAATCTCAAAGCCGTTATCTTAAACATAGAAAGGAAAAAGTTAGAAGAATGCATAATAATTGGCGATGTGGGAGAAAATTACACATTTATCGTTTAGGACGAAATACAAAGTTACCACAGGGCAAGTGAACAAGCTACGCTACACTCATTTGTAATTTATTGTATTTATCCTGCTACAAATGAGCTTTCCTCCAAAAGCTTTTGCATTATTTCTAATTGTTTTCAGCATAATACGTCAGCAGTTTCTACTTTTTAAATAAAACTTATTGCTAAAATTAAAGAAAACGCATTTTATATTTTTCTGATAGAAAGAAAAGAAAATTTTGCAATTTGACTTTTCAAGAAAGTGACTTTAATTTAAAAGCAGGGCGACAGATTTTGGGGTACAGTTATAAGGCTAGTTGCCAAGGTAAGCCTCCAGAGACCTAATAATCCAATTTTAAATGTTTCAGACATGTTTGACTGCTATCAAAAGAATGTCGCGGGAGTGACTTTTATTTTTGTTGAAAACGAAGAAGTGAAGGGAACAGATGCAATTCTTGAAACAAGAGAAAAACATTATTTTGTGCCCATATCAAATAAAGCCATTCGTACTAGTGTAACGTCTGGATCGGCGAAGTATCAAGATATAAATATTTTTGAAAATGTTAAATAGAATTTTTTACATTAAATGCCGACTTGTTCTATTGTAGTTCTTAAAATTTACAAAAAAGTGTCGATAAAAAATGGAATTAATTTAAGATCTTGTAATTTTTAAATAAAAAATATAACCTTTCTGATTCTTTTTAGTTTTTATTCCCAACATATAAGTAAAGATTTTGACGAAAATTCAATCAAATAAAACAATGTCTCTTTTATAGTATACAGGGGATCAAAAATTATTTATTTTTTATTTTCTTGATAACAGCACGTTAATCAATAAATTGTTTGAAGGAGTAGTTGACCATTTCAATATTATTTTTGATATTTTCTAAAAGTTCACAAATGCTTATAAGCAAATTAAAATATTTTTCAAAATTTTGAACAATACAAGGTGTTCTAATGCCATAGTTAAAACTGTGTCACATGTCTAACTACCCGTCAGCTTTTTATGTCACGTGTCTAACCTATCACATAAAAAAAGGAATTGAGTGAGCGCGGCTGAGAAGTCAGTCTAATGGTTAAATAACCGCAGAGCACTTTGCTGGCGTGGGTGGTTTTGAAGTGTTGATAAACTGTAGATATATGGTTAGGTTAGCTAGACAATAACCAAAAAAATATTGGTAGTAAAAACAACGAGGAGAGTAACTAAGGTTTGAGCGCCGCAAGCTTTTATAACAACGATTTATGATTTAATTAGAGGGGCCCTGTCAAGCTTGAACCAGAGAGAAGAAAAGACAAGAAAGAAACAAAATAATAAACACCAGTTCCCAGAATAATCTTGTTTTGTTTAAATATCCACAAATCACACAATATTCAATCACTTTGACATAAATATATGTGTAGGATATATAAGTCCCACACAAACACCTATCGTAGACGAATCGTTATTATATTAACCTGAAGTAATTTTTCCACCAAATGGATTACAACCAAAAAAAAAAATCTAAATATCGAGCGTAGCGATTGATCGCCCCTAATTATCACATAGGCTTACATCGATCCTACTATTTGAAAAAAAAACAAATTCTTACTAAATAATAACCTACCTTTGTATAACACAATTAAATATCTCAAAGAGTAATTAGTATCAGACAAAGGCAATTTAACCTTTCTGAGTATTCTTAATTTAAACTTATCGGGTAGTTGAAAGATTTTTCAAGGTTACCTGAAAATGAAAACGTTTAACTTCCAAAAGGCTAAAGATCTATTAGGATTCGAAACTTGCCGTCGTTTTACAGTGTTATCCCCAATAATCAAACCTGAAAAGGATATATTCGGTAAGGAGCTATTTAGTGCACTAATTGACCTAAGCAACAATTTAAATATCAACAAACCAGACAATTAGCATAATTTCGTTTATCCGCTGAACGCTCTCACCGATCGTATAAATAAATCGTAAATCTAAAATACGAATTTTATCAAAAATCTACAATATCCAGCTAAATATTTCCAGGTACTACATACATTTAATTATACAAAGTACAACCGGTATAACATAGAATGCTACTGCACAAACAAAAAAAAAACGTTACTCCAGCAGCACACGCACTTTGTAATTAACCAAACCCAGATAATGGATGACTAGCTTTAATGTAACACTTTATTATAAATTTTTGTTATGAACGAATAAGTTCAAAGGTAAATATGTAATTAAAAATTATTATTAATTTTATTAAACACAATAAGTATGATATACTGCCTGTAATGCTCAGTACCAATGCGCCATCACGGTTCAAGCCCCAATCGATGTAAATTTGATCTTTATGTATGTGGAACTGATATAAATTCTAAATATAATGAGATTACTATCAAATTACTTATATTAATGAAATGTGAGCCTGCAATATCGCAAGGATTCACACATACCAAGCAACTTGACTAATATTAAATTATTATAAGTTTGTTATGAACGAATAAGTTCAAAGTAATATGAAGTGAAATTATTACAATTTTATTAAATACATAAATTCAAAGTTTACATCGATTGGGGCTTGAACCTTGATGGCGCAGTTAGTTAGCGCGGTACTCTAGCAATGTACAGGTCGTAGGTTCAAATCCTACTCGAGGTAAACTTCTTATTTATGTGTTTAATACATTAATAACAATTTTTAATAACTTAACCGTTTGTTTGTTTGGTAGAGTATACCGGCCAATAAATCCAAGTTATATAATTGCAACTCCATAAAATCATTAACGTTATCTCTAATTTACATATACAGTGTGGCGCATTAGTGTGATAAGGTCACATATCTCCTTTATATATATATACATATATTATATATATATATATATATATATATATAATATAAGTATATATATATATGCATATATATATATATATATATATATATTATATATATACAGATGGCGATTAGATGTGATCAAAGTCACCATATCTCCTTTATTTAATATGAGATACAATAAAAATTAAATACATAAAGTTGTATAGATATGTTCTGGTGCATATTCCAAAAATATTTTTAATATATACAGGGTATGATCATATAAAGCTAGAAGTAATTTTAAATTTTTTTAAACAGAAATACCCTATATATTATTACATATTTAGATTCATACATACAATTTTAGACACATTTTATGTATAATGTCATACCTAAGTCTTACCGTTTTTGGACAAATTTCAAAATTTTTTGTCAAATATGACAGGTTTCAGGCCAAAAGCATAGAGTAATTGGAAATTCTTTTCTAAACGAAGCCTTTATCAATTAGTTACATGGTTTGTTCCTTGGAAATGGGGACCTACTCTAATGGGCTGTATTGATATTTTTGTATACATTCATACAGGGTGATCAAAATGGACAATAAAAGTAGATTCAAAAACCTATAATTCTATCTTTTTAGCATTAGTTTTTAATGACAATTAATAACTATAATTTTTAAATTCTATCTCATTTATCATTAAAAATAAGGGTGACTTTGTATAAGAGTGTATATTCCAAAAAATTGTAGTTTTCGAAATAATGACAATTTAACATTTTTTTATTGTAAAAAGGCTACACGGTTTTCAAGTTTTGTTGCTAGTTGGACGTGACGGCGGGGCGCGGCGAAACAAAAAAAATCGAGCACTTCACATCGAAATATTACAATTTATAGAACCCCATATAAATAATTATTTTATTAAACGAACTTAAAGTAAAGACAATATTGTTTTGATTCAACAAATTATGTCCTAATCCTAATCATAGACTTAACACCTCTAATGTAACTAAACCTGTAACTAATTATACAGATAATAGTACTAGAAACACGTCAAATACGTACTACCTAATAAGTTGTTCGCAATGTCCGCCTCTTTCTTGAATACACAATGCAATACGTCTCTCAAATTCGCTGCTTAAATTTCTACACATTTCAACACTAATGTTTTGAAAACAGTTTCTAATCCTAATCTTCATGTCTTCCTTTGTTGTAGGCGGTATTTTATAAATCTGCTCTTTGACGCAGTCCATTTTAGTAAGATCTGGGGATCTAGCAGGCCAAGCAACAGGCCCTCTCCTCCCAATCCAACATTCTGGATATCTAGCATTTAAAAAAGTTATTATCGGACCTGTATGATGTACTGGAATCCCATCATGAAGAAAACACATTTCTTGTTGCGTATCTTGTGGCACTTGACGCAACAAATTAGGTAGATGGTTTTGCAGAAAGTCTAAGTATACTTCCCCTGTTACTCGTTGATCAAAAAAATATGGTCCAATTACATGATTACCGACAACACCTCTCCAAACATTTAAAGACCATCTAGTTTGAGAAATAAAATCTTACAAAATGGGGATTTTCGGTAGAATAGTAATGAAAATTGTGTCTGTTTACACTTCCGTTTCTGTGAAATGTGGCCTCATCTGTAAATAAAATCAAATGAACAAAATTTCTTTGTTGGTTTATTTTGTTTTGAGCCGATTGACAAAATTCCAGTCGTCTTTGATAATCTTCAGGAACCAACACTTGAAGTAGTTGAATGTGATAGGGGTGCATTTTTTGAGACTTCAATATCCGCTGTACCGTACGTCGTTCAACACCAACCTGCTGAGAAATGGGTCGTTGTCCAATATATGGATTTTCGGTAACTGTTAATAGTACATTTAATTGATTTCCTCAGTCTGTGCACGTTTTTCCCTAGTATTTTTTTTCATATAACACATTGCCAGTCCTTTCAAAACGCTCCAAAAGCTTTCAAATGCCCTTCTTTCAGGTTGCCGTCTCTCTGGAAACCGTTGTTGATACAGTGTTCTTGCTAAGCGCGTATTCTTATCACTAGCTCCCAAAACAAAAATCATGTCAACCATCTCGGCTTGTGAAAAATTCATTATTTACAATTTTAATTCAAGTTTTAAATCAATTTGCTATAAAATACACTAATGCATCATACAAATTATCAACTGACAATAAATAATGACGTTTCTGATGATCTCTATTATTTTTATATGCCACGCCTCGCCGTCACGGCCAACTAGCAACAAAACTTGAAAGCCGTATAGCCTTTTTACAATAAAAAAATGTTAAATTGTCATTATTTCAAAAACTACAATTTTTTGGAATATACACTCTTATACAAAGTCACCCCTATTTTTAATGCTAAATGAGATAGAATTAAAAAATAGGGGGTTTCCATTAAAAAAAATGACTTCATAGGTTTTTTTGAATCTACTCTTTATTGTCCATTTTTGATCATCCTGTATGAATGTATTACAAAAATATCAATACAGCCCATTAGAGTAGGTCCCCATTTCCAAGGAAACCAACCATAACTAATTGATAAAGGCTTCGCTTAGAAAAGATTTCCACCTATGTTTTGGTCTGCAAACGTCATTTTTGACAAAAAATTTGAAATTTGTCAAAAATGGTTAGACTTAGGTATGAGACATTATACATAAAATGTGTCTAAAATTGTATGTAGAATCTAAATATGTAATAATATATAGGGTTTTCTATTTAAAAAAAAATTGAAATTACTTCTAAGCTTTAATGATCTACTCTGTATAATTAAAAATATTTTTGGAATATGCACCAGAACATATCTTACAACTTTTGTATTTAATTTTTTTTTGTATTTCTTTAAATAAAGAACATATGGGACTTTGTCACTCTAATGCTCCACCCTGTATATTTAAAAATAGTGAGTGGCTAAGAGTGATTTATAGAATATGACCGTTAAGCAAACCAATGAAAACTGCTTTCCAAAAAAAAAGTTAATTAAAACTTTATCAATCTCATTAATATACACACTGCTAGTTTGTAGAGGTTGCATCGACCTTGCAGAAGGCAGTTCACAATATAGGAAAGTTTATAATACGATTTAGTGTTTGCATAATATTATCGCATGCTAGAACGGAATTTGCTGAGCTGGTTTTTCTGGGTGTTTTACGTTAGATCCTGAAGTAAATCAAGTTTGTCCTGGTTACTGTAAATCTATGACAAGCACAGGTTATAAGTGGTTCGAGTCGTCACCACCGGCGAATGCACATCCTCGTAGCCAATAGTAAGGTAAAACGGTTAGGGAGAGTAAATCTTTAGTTTCTGCACAGCAGACAGTTAATTCCATACAAACGAAACACACAGCTGCAAAGAAGAAAATATATTGAATAATCCGACAATCAAAAATGAAGGAGTAAATTGGAGAGCCAAGCGAAGAGCTAAAATAGAAAAGAAAATGTCGGTTTTTGCACACCTTGTAGAAATCACTAAAGAATTATAATAAGTAGTTTTATTTAAAAAAAAAAACCATTAAACAGGTCCCAAATAATACGATTTAATCATTTTAACATATATGCGGAAGTATAAATGTCTACTAAAAAAAATTAATTTATAAGAAAATATGTCTCACCCTGTAGATGGAAATTATGTTAAAAATTAGAAGTTGCCGATTTTTGGCTCTTACTTGTGATGGAAAACAAAGTATATTTTTTTTTAATTTTTGAAAAATATGTGGCAACCTATATTGGGCTAATTGTTATGGAATGACCCAATGGCAATAAAACTGGACCGGATTCACCGGTCAACTAAGAAATTAAAACGTACTGTCCAAAAATGGAAATCAGGCTTATCCTTTTCTAGAAACACATTATACCTATTACACCTTTAACTGTTGGTCACATAATTTCCAATCTAAGCTGCAATGTATATAACAAGAAAATAAATACAAGAAGGACCATCAGACGATGCACAATAAGAAACTAAAAAAATGAACTTTGTTTACATATTTAACTTTTATGTTCATATAAGCACATCCTTGACTTTAAGTTGTTTATTTCATAATCATCACTGGAAGATTTAATCATTAATTCTTTAATACGTGTATCCTTAATTGCAATTTGTTCTTCATGTACTTTAGTTACACATTGATTAACTTCGGTAAGGCTTCTAATTTTACATATATACCCTTTACTCAATTCAATATGATTGGCACGTGCAACTAATAATTCGCTAGTACGTTTATTATTTATTGTAATTTGGTCGTTATATTTTTCAACAGCTTTTGAAGATTTAGTCAACAGTTCTTTAATATGTTGATCCTTAATTGCAATTTGGTCTTCATGTATTTTTTTTAACCGGGTAATTATTTCAGTGAGGTTTGCAAATATCAATTTATGCCGTTTGATCAAATTACTGGCATTTGAAGATTTATCCAATAGTTCTTTAATACGTTCATCCTTAATTGTCATTTGATCGTTATATTCTTCCCTTATGCTTTGAATACTTTCGGTAAGGATTTTAATTTCCCATTCATTCTGCTTGCTTAATTCAATATAGGTGCGTAAATTTTGTTGTAGCAAACTTAACTTAGTGTTGTGCACAATATCTAACTTTAAACCATAGTTTTGCAATTTAGTTGCGGTCTTCTGTAATTTGACAGTTTTTTTGCTTAACGACAACGAATCATTTTTTAAGGATTTATTTTGTAATGAAATATTTTCGTTATTTTTTCTTAAGCTTAAAGTTTGATTTTGCAGATTTGTGTACTTCTTTTTATATTTGGCAATGCTATTATGCAATTTTTCATAATCATTTCTCAAGTTTTTAACGGTATCCTCATAGTTTTGTCCATCAGATATATTGTGAAGTTCTGTACTTTGGGATTCCTCAAGTTCTCCTAATGTGATCAGTAAAGTTTTATTTTCTGTTTGTAACTGTTGAACTTGACCTTTTAGTTCTTGACATTGTTCCACGTAATAACACAATTTGGAATTATCCTCCGTTGATTGATTTAGATGTTTATTCTTTTCATAGTTTTCTATTTCAATGCGAGTAAAGTCTTTAAATTGATTTTGATATTGCAAAACTTTTTGATGACAATTCTTACAGTCAGAATCGTAATAGCACGTATTAAATTTGTCATGGCCAAGATTTTGCACAATATCCGAAAATCTGTTTAATAAATCTTTACTTTGGTTTTTTTCTTTAAGGGTGCCAGTTCTTACACCTTTCCTAATGTTTTCCAGTTTATCTTTCCAAACTCGTGTTTCGGTTTCATCAAAAACTTCCAGTTTTCCCAAACAAATGTGATTCACATTTCTGCTGTTATACTGGGAATCAAAATAATTAATTACTTGAATAATATCACTAGTGTTACGTGTAGGCGATGTTTCCCAAAATGTTAAAAGAAACTCAACCACCTTTTTCTGGATAACTTTATCTAAAAATGTGGTTACTTTATTAACGATAAAAGTTATGGAGAATACTTACTCATTATTAATCCAATTTCTGCAGCAGGTTGTTCAAAGAAATCATTGATGTAGTTGTAGTACAAATTTCTTTTACTGTTAGCATCATCAGGTGATGGTAATGGCTCTTTAGTGAAAACATTATAAATATTATAATTACAGTATTACTTGGTGTTATGTAAAAAACTTACTCTTCTTTCTCTCCTTCTTTTTTTCATTTGGCATGTTTACACCTTTAACGAATAGTAAGTGTGAACTAATCTATTTATACCATAATAAACTATTTTATCTTTGTTATTAAATATCGATAATCAAAGATAATCGCAGTTCACAAATTGTTTACAGTTGTTAGTTGATAGATTATAATAAACACATATATGACAAACCCACTTCACAAATTTTAAATTAATTACTATAAAGTACTCCATAAGTATTAGCATGAGTCATATTAGTCATTTTAGACTCACTATGTAAATATTGAAGTGTTGGGTGGAGATCTGCAGTAAACCACAATTTAGTGGTTGAATGTAGGTAATTTTTTTAAAATCTAGGAATAATTATTTTTATACACGATGTTTCAGTTTTCTAATTAACCTTTAACTACTTTCGTAAAACGGCTACCATCTTACGCTCGCGCAACTGCTCGGAGATACTGACGGACAGATATTATTTTTATGCGCCTATATTGAATATATGCGGTTAATAAAAGGTCCAAATGATTTTAATAATGCTTATTAGACTTACCTTAACGTAAATGACTGATGTAAAATTATTAAAAATACAGAAATAAACAATGTATATGAATAAAGAAATTTTTCACGGAAATAAAAGAAGATATTGGATATTCATTAAGTCGAAGCAATACGTAATTTTGTAATATCTAACCGTAATTCAGACTGTAACATGCCATTCTTGGCTATCGTTACCTTAATTTAAGTTTTGAATTTGTGATATTATTGATAACTATATTTACCTTGCGTTGGTATCTTTTTTTCCTTCAATAATTAAATTTTGGTATATTTCGATATTTTCTCTTTAGTGTACGTAATTACGAACGTCCCTGTACATATGTCATGGTCTATGTTTTGTGCTCAAATGCGCCCACTTAATGCATTTTCCGGTTCTTCTACCGTTCCGTTTAGTATGTTACGTTCTTAAGTTTTGCTTCCCTTGCATAAAGTATGTAAGGCTTCTAATTACGTTTTTGTATATATCATATTTCATAAGGAAATCCCTTGGCAGTAACAAGGCCCTGGAATTGGGAAGGTCCTCAGTATGTTAATGAATTTAATATTCCAATTGAGGATACATGGAAGCGTGGTCTTGTATGACCCCACAATGCTCACTTGCATAAGATAGCGCGTGATGGTGCAATTTCACCTTCAAGAATTATAAATGGAGATACCTTTCTTTGTATCAATAACGCATGCTGTCATATATCTGCTTTCGTCGTTTAATGCCAGCTTTCATCGTTCCAAACCTGCTTTTGCAATTTGTTCTACATTTCCATTATATGTACGTGGAAGACAAAAGAAAATTATCTTTCTGACAATACCGTACGTTTATATTATGAAAATTACGTTACCTTCATATATGGTCTATATTTCGTTTATTTGTACGTTGAAGACAAATGGAAATTACTCTTACCGTATGTTTATCTTATGAATGGGAAATGAAATTCTCATGCTGCAATTTGCTTTAAGACGAAGTTAATATATTTATTTTGAGTACATGTAAGTAACACGTATGCTTTTAATGCAAAAATACGTTTAAGGAAATAACAAATCAGTATAGTGTTGTTTTGATACGGTTATAAGTAAATAGCAGTCTTCTGTTTCTAAGATAAAAACATTTGAGTTCATAACCTATAGTAACTGCAATATTTGTTGACATATGTCAGGTATACGATTTATTATTAAATACAATGTTGTTCATATTGCATTTTGAATTTTAAGTGAAGATAGATCATGAGTTTATATAGTTGTGTTGAATTTAGTAATTATTTAATATCACAAAGCTTTACGAGAAATACCGTTTCAGTATATTATGCGGAAATTAATCAGACATTTTGGTTTCGTAAATATACGTATAAATAGAGCTGTTTAGTGTTATTTAGATTACCTATAGTATTAATGTACAATTGTCTCAATTTCTGTTTATTTTAATTATTAAACCAAGTTGAGTGGCGTGCATCAAGAAAAAATAAACAAATGCTTTAATGGACACATCTCTACCTCCCTCGCACCTGAAAATAAGAATAGTTCGCAACTACATTAAGTTTCGTAAGTAACAGTATACCTTGCTGAGCTACGCCGAGGTGCAGCTTACCTTTTTAATATACCAATCACTTTCACCAAATATTTTATTTGTTATAAAACATAAAAATTATTGTTTGTATTTATCCTAAGCCGCAATGCATAAAACATGTCATAATCATAATAAACCATACAAATGCCTACACATATAGTTATTATTAGAAAACATCAATAAACAGCGGTTTCTTTTTTATTATTCAAAACACTCAACACATACATTTCTCAAGTGCTCCTCGCATGCATTCTTGTAACACTTGGTACATATTTGTTTACTTTACATGTTTTTTGAATACGGATAAAATCCACATCTCCTTCTTTGACCTGGGTTATATCAACCTCCTCTCTGAGACGTTTGCATTTATTGCTGCTATATTTACAAGGTGAAAAAATAATACTACAGGCTATCTTCGAGTTCCTCTACCCACGTTATATCTAGCACATAATTTATCATTTGTATCCACACCACCATTTATGCTATTATAGAAGGTCAGTATTTCTGATTTTTTTCTCTTCTCCTGTTGATCTATAAAAGAGTCATGGTGAAGTGTCGATAATAACAAAACAACTTTGTTTTTTTAGGGGTATACGATATTAGCGTCATGTCTTTCGTAAATCCAAATTTTGTTGAATACAGTTCTCTCTCTTTTGTAGCTTGAAACTCAGGAGGAATTTCCTTCTTACTTTTACGAATGGTTCCGACTAGTGTTAGCTTATGATTTTGCAATACATTTTGAGCTAAAGGTATACTTGTATACCAGAGTTCACGGAAAGTTCACCGACTGCAATTTATCGACGGAAAGTTCACCGACAATACTTCATCGAATGAAAAATGTACCGATCGGAAAGTTCACCGACTTGAAAATTCACCGACCCGCAGTTTGCCGAATGGAAAATTGCCCGACTCTAAAATTATATAAATAAATATAAATTCTATAAAATTTCATGATTATCGGCCGTCTTAACACGATTTATTCAAATTATGTACTTATCGGTTATATGGACTGTGTATTTCTTTAAAATTTCGTGTTAACTTGATAACCAAATGTTTCCTGAATAAATTTGGTGTGAAATGAATAAATTCAATAAAAATCTGTGTTCTCATCATCATCATCAGTCAACAATTTAAAACGCCATTGATTCGATTCATCTCTACATGACCACCGTAAAATTAATTTTCCGTAACAGGCCAATGAATAAATATTTATTTTATTTATAATTGACTAGAATAAAAATATCTGTTTTCGTCAAAACCAGGTAACATTTTAAAACGCCAATATTTAGATTTATCTCTAGCTAAATGATACCTAAATTATTTATATATATTTATATAATTTTAGAGTCGGGGAATTTTCCATTCGACAAACTGCGGGTCGGTGAATTTTCAAGTCGGCGAACTTTCCGGTCGGTACATTTTTCATTCGGTGAAGTGTTGTCGGCGAACTTTCCGTCGATAAATTGCAGTCGGTGAACTTTCCGGACACCGTATACCAGTTATCTACAGTTATTTTCCTACTCCTTTTGTTTATGGGCATAATGAGGCGACGCACGATTTCTTCAGGAGTATTTAATAGAGCAAATGGACCAACCGGTTGTTTGCCAACATACACTTCCAGGGCAAAAAGCTTCAAACCATATTTATTTGGTTTTAAAGGTATATATTGTGTCCGCGAAAACCAATCAATTATTCATCGCCAGTCATATACTCACTGGGCCTAAACACACTACAACTCCACAATTGTGTCAAACAACTGTCGAATGGGGGCCAGTTAGTCTTGTTTCAGTCTCTCAGCCCGTGTGCGAATGTCATCAAAACGAAGGCATGAGAGAATAAATAGGAAAAGGTTGCAAGGCATTACAGAATTTATAAAAATGATGGTCAATGTATTCTTTAACAAACTAATCTTTATAATTGACATATGAACTCCGCAAAACACCCGACATTATTAGAAATCCTGAAAATGTCTCCGTTTCTGCTTTAGCCACATTTCTTGCATCACGACATCAGGCATATTGACCTACTACTTTGGTAATTTATACATATATTTCTATTTTCGACAAAATATTCATCATAACATTATCACAAAAGAACAGTTTAAACGCGTCCAGATAGTCAGTAATCTTTCTCGCTTCACCAATAAATCCTGGTAAATGTATAATTATGTTTTGTTGTGTTCTTGAGGATGCTAGAGGATTCTTTGTCCATTTGAATATCTTGTCCTTTCCAAAATAAAAATCTTGACATGATGGTCCTATATTTTCTGCTTCATATTCTGAAACACTGTAGCTCTCATGACCTCCCCCTATTTCATTATCTAAGTCCTGTGGTAGATTTCGTTCTTCTTCTAATTCAGCTACAGCTTCTTGAAGTAAAAACTCAAGTTCCTTTTGAGTAGCTGGGCGACTAGCTTCGTATTTGCTAGTACTCGCATAACTTTGTACGTCAACTGTTTGTAATACACTAAGAAAAACACCTCTAGCTTGTATCGCACGCGAGAAACTTATTTGAATCGAAAATTGAAATTATTTCACATTCAACACATGAAATCTACTTACATGTACACGATTCATAACGGGTGTCTGTTAATGATTGAAGCTGACGTCAGGTAGCAAATTTTGGTTAGGTTGGTACCACTACACTTAATTTCGGTCGCAACGATTGACATTAGCGTCCCATGGGGTAATTGATGTAATTATAAACATTGTTAAAATTAAACAGAATACTCCTACTTTTGGAAACGTTTATTGCCAATATTTGCTAATTACAATTATTTAACAAAATAAATTTTTAAATTATTCTTATGACAAAAATACAAACAAACATTCTTCATTAAATTAATATTTCCAAACAAAAAGTAATCTGGAGTTATGAAAATTACTGATTGTGAATATAACGAAAATTAATACAGGAATGAAGAGTGAACGGAAAATTATAATAAAAGCTAATGAAACACAAACCACGTGCGACTATGGCAAAAAGGTGAAACCGATTGATTTTACAATATAATTCTGTGTTGCAAACACTAGGCAAAAATTTCCTAGATTTGACATGACGTCAGCTTCAATCATTAATATACACGTGTTACATACTCTGCAGACTAAATATATATCTCGCTGCTTCAAATAAGAATGCAGTTCAGCATAAACACTGCAACAATAAACTAATATCGTTTAATGTTTATATAATTCATCACCTACGTTCATTTGCAAATATGTTACGTTCCTCCTCGCGCAGTGTCCAGGAGACACAAAAATGTTGCAGATATACTTATAAGTTATTTTCTCAAAATGTATGGGCATGGGAGAAATGAAACTTTAGAGTGTTTTTCAAACGATTATTATTAAGGAATACATAGGCGGAAAACATTACATTAATCACAGAATAAAAAAATAGAGCGTGTTAAAGTTGTGGCCGTGTATCTCAGACACTGTCCACCACAGGATACAATGCTAAATAGCACTTAATTTAATAGCTAACAAGAGCCAATCACATAGTTAATAGATTTAATATGGTATTTATCTAATGAAAAATCCAATAAAGATGTATTTCAAGAGATTTATTCGGAAATAAGCGAATCTTGTTTCTTGTGGCTCCAGAGATTTACCTTCACTGAGGGATGATTTACATTAATGCATCTACAGAATTATAAATTTTGAGCTTTCGTACAAGTAATTTAGATGCTAATTAAATAAATTTATTAGATGTGCAGGTAATTGAATTTAGAAAGGCTTTTCATTTACCTAACAGTAATTAAATTAATGAAGGAAATTACATCAAATTAAAAAAATTATAGTTTATTGGATCTTTAGCTTATTTATTAGTGCTGTAAGAGAGATGTGTATTACGGCATCATAAAATTTGCAGTACTTTTTTTAAGTATTACGTTTAATGTTTTAATTAGTTTATTTCATTATTTACATTTAAATTTTAAACTTATTTGTCAAACACGACATAGTTACTTACTCAAGCTTGTTAAGTTAACTGCATATACTGTGAAAAAACGTTAGCATAGTTCGTACTATAACGTACAATAGAATTCTTAAAATTTCCAATTATAGTAACCTATGGTGGTATATCACGTTAAGGCAGTGCTTTAGACACAACTGTTTACTGTTACTGTTTACTGATAGCTTGTAATAGTTATTATTAGGCTTATTATTTCATGTACTGATATATTATATATATATATATATATATATATATATATATATATATATATATATATATATATATATATATATATATACCAACTTGCTTGACTTTTGAGAGAATATTTGTGCATCGAATTTTTTGGTAAGTACACATATATCTTACAAATGTTAACGCTACTGCTGGTCGAAGATATATAATGCCGTTTATAGTGTTGGTCCAAACATAGGAAGTTCAAAAATTCATTAATATTTGATTTGTGTTTCCTTCCTAGGAGTGGGATTTTAAATTATACGTTACACGAATTTCATTAAAAAATTAATTATATTGAACACCTTTACAAGAAGTAATCAATTTTTGACAAAAACACAAATATATTAAATAAAAGATTCAATAGGTTTTATTTGATCTTTGGGGATAGATACACGACTCCTACCATTCGCGCCGTTGTAATAAATTAGTTGTGTATTACATCAGTTGAGCGCTATGGAGCACAGGCGGGAATTTTAAAAATTCATATTCAAATCCTTTATTGTGAATGTAATAGAACTGGCCAGTTTGCACCAGCTCAGTTTAAAACCGAGGTGGTGTAAATGGGTCTAAAAGTATTAAAACGTTTAACTTCCACAATATTGTATTTACTAACATATACTAATATACAATTTTTATACATCACGATAATTAAAAGTATCTAACTACAATTTCTATTTACTTACACTAAATTCGTCAAAAGTAAATTAACATTATAAAGTAACAAAATTTAATCTATTCAAACACGTATTTATATTTACTTATACAATACTTTGTTCATAAAATAATAAATTTGACATACAGATATAAGTAATAATCATTTTACATCCTTTTAACAGAAATAATAAGGTTAAATAAACACCGGGCCTTAGGGTATTATGATGGTTAAATGTTGCTTCGGTGACATAATACATAACTATAGGGTTTGTAACCAAATTTGCCACGTGTCTAACCATCATATGGCGTAAAAAGAATAGGCATGACTAAGCTCAGGCGTACGGTCGGAGGACTGCAGAACACTTGGATGCGTGGTTGTTTTGGAGGTGATAGTAATATGGTTAGATAGGAACCGGATATAAGTAGGCGCCACAAGTTTTAATAAGGAAATACTCAACAAGTACTGAAAGGAGAGTAAACCCTATAAAGCTTGAAACAGGATTTACGAAAAAAGAAATGAAAGGAAGAAATAGAAATGAGTTAACAATTCCCCGATAAAGTAATTTTATTGTCGATATCCTGACAAAGAATAAAAAATAATATAACATTCCACCAAAGCCCACGATGGCAAGCAGTGAGCCTCAGCTTGTGCCCACGGCAACTACAATTTAAATTTCAATTAAAAAAAATTATAAAGTTATTATATACCCCTTCCGGCCGCTGTAAGATCACTGTTCGTATTCGGAATTGGCTAATTTAACACATAATCCCATTGGGATGTCTAGTACAATAAAAAAAATTAATTAATGAACTTGCTTGCCTTACGCTTCACACAGTATACAGTAAATTAAAAAGCTTGTTCGGTCCACAGTAAATAACTACCGTAATAATTAAAGTAATCAAGAAATTTAGAAGAAATAACACTGGCCCAAACAACCTTGTCCACAGGAAAAGTAATGTACATAACACATAAAGATTACGAGACAAAATTACAAATTCATATGAAATTAAATGTATAACTTTTGCAGTAGTTCACGGTAATACAAATAATCGTTACACAAGGTATATTTCAATCAAAACAGGAGTTAAATCGTTGGGTCAATGTAGCCACAGAAGCTAAAATGGAAGCTAAACTTGTTTGGGTGCGGTCTATCCAGTCACTTTTAATGATTCAATTAAAGTTTTACTTATGATTGAGTGCAAAAATATTCAAAACTGAATTAGTGAATATATATATATATATATATATATATAGTGCATTTGTGTGACAAAGTCCCATATCTCCTTTATTTAAAGAGATACAAAAAAAATTAAATACAAAAGTTGTAAGATATGTTGTGGTGCATATTCCAAAAATATTTGTAATTATACAGGGTAGATCATAAAAGCTTAGAAGTAATTTAAAATTTTTTTAAATAGAAAACCCTATATATTATTACATATTTAGATTCTACATACAATTTTAGATACATTTTATATATAATGTCCTATACCTAAGTCTAACGTTTTTGACAAATTTCAAATTTTTATCAAAATGACGTTTGCAGGTCAAAACATAGGTGGAAATCTTTTTAAACGAAGCCTTTATCAATTATTTATGGTTGGTTTCCTTGGAAATGAGGACCTACTCTAATGGGCTGTATTGATATTTTGTAATACATTCATACAGGGTGATCAAAATGGACAATAAAAGTAGATTAAAAAAACCCTATTTTTTTAATTCTATCTTATTTAGCATTAAAAATAAGTAGTTGTAGTTTTGAAATAATGACAATTAACATTTTTTATTGTAAAAGGCTATACGGTATCAAGTTTTGTTAGTTGGCTGTAACGGCGAGGCGTGGCATATAAAATAATAGAGATCATCAGAAACGTCATTATTTATTGTCAGTTGATAATTTGTGTGATGCATTAGTGTATTTTATAGCAAATTGATTTAAAACTTGAATTAAAATTGTAAATAATGAATTTTCGCAAGCCGAGATGGTTGATATGATTTTTGTTTTGGGAGCTAGTGATAAGAATACGCTGTTAGCAAGAAGCTGTATCAACAACGGTTTCCAGAGAGACGGCAACCTGAAAGAAGGGCATTTGAAAAGCTTTTGGAGCGTTTTGAAAGAACCGGCAATTTGTTATATGAAAAAATACTAGGGAAAAACGTACACACTGAGGAAAATCAATTAAATGTACTATTAACAGTTACCGAAAATCCATATATTGGACAACGACCCATTTCTCAGCAGGTTGGTGTTGAAGACGTCGGTACAGCGGATATTGAATCTCAAAAATGCTCCCCTATCACATTCAACTACTTTAAGAGTTGGTTCCTGAAGATTATCAAAGACGACTGGAATTTTGTCAATGGGATCAAAACAAAATAAACCAACAAAGAAATTTTGTTCATTTGATTTATTTACAGATGAGGCCACATTTCACAGAAACGGAAGTGTAAACAGACACAATTTTCATTACTATTCTACCGAAAATCCACATTTTATAAGATATACTTCTCAAACTAGATGGTCTTTAAATGTTTGGGGAGGTGTTGTCGGTAATCATGTAATTGGACCATATTTTTTGATCAACGAGTAACAGGGAAGTATACTTAGACTTTGTGCAAACCATCTACTAATTTGTTGCGTCAAGTGCCACAGGATACGCAACAAGAAATGTGGTTTCTTCATGATGGGGCCTCAGTACATCATACAGGTCCGATAATAACTTTTTAAATGCTAGATATCCAGAATGTTGGATTGGGAGGAGGGCCTTTTGCTTGGCCTGCTAGTCCCAGATCTTACTAAAATGGACTTTAGCATATGGGGTACGTCAAAGAGCAGGTTTATAAAATACCGCCTACAACAAAGGAAGACATGAAGATTAGGATTAGAAACTGTTTTCAAAACATTAGTGTTGAAATGTGTAGAAATTTAAGCAGCGAGTTTGAGAGACGTATTGCATTGTGTATTCAAGAAGAGGCGGACATTTCGAACAACTTATTAGGTAGTACATATTTGACGTGTTTCTAGTACTTTTATCTGTATAATTAGTTACAGGTTTAGTTACATTAGAGGTGTTAAGTTTATTATTACGATAAAAAATATTGTCTTTACTTTAAGTTCGTTTAATAAAATAATTATTTATATGGGGTTCAATAAATTGTAATATTTCGATCTGAAGTGCTCGATTTTTTGTTTCGCCGCACCCCGCCGTCTCGGCTAACTAACAACAAAACTTGAAAGCCATATAGCCTTTTACAATAAAAAATGTTAAATTGTCATTATTTCAAAACTACAATTTTTGGAATATACACTCTTATACAAAGTCACCCTTATTTTTAATGCTAAATAAAATTGTCAATTATTTGATTACAAAATTTTACATTTATTTTTGATGTAGAAATTCACTAAGAACCTCCTAGGTGTATTTGAAATTTGGAAATACAATCGTGTAACCAGGTGATAAAGAAAAAGATCTGACCTTTACTGACGAAACTACTTATTTGATCTTGCAAATTTCGGGTACTATTACAATGATCTAGCAGCCTTCACGTATATGGTCATGGATGTCATCAAGGCTCTTACGCCTTCCAGCGATAATCTACTTTGGATTTAATGTAACAGTAAAATGTGGGCAGAAAATTTAAGAAGTAATGCCGTTAGAAACATAGGTAGTACGGAGATGCTAAAAGAAGGTAAATATAAGTACGATGATTAATTAATTATGACGTTCATACCTCTTACGTAATTTCGATTGAGGTGTCTTTATATGTAAAGAATTAGTATTGAATGCTTTTATATTCGAAAACCTGAAAACGATTTTTAATTACCATGAGGTTATCGAAACATGTACCACTCACCGAAGATGTGGACGAATGAATAATTGCAATTATATCCGCCTTTTAAAAGCGTTAGTAATACTTTTACTTAACCAAGTATTACTTTAAGTGAGAATTTTCCAAAAATGATGCTTTAGCATCCAGAACCAGAAACGAAAAATTCTCTAGAAACTCAACATCCACCATCAAGGGCGTTCTTAAAAGGAAAAAGAAAAATTGGCCAACACCTTAAAATCAATTTTACAAACTTGAGAAAATATGTATTTAATCATTGTTGCCAAAAGTTAAAATGTGTAGAAAATATGTATTTATTTTATGTATATATATTATTTGACCCTAATAGATCCCAGGTTCCTTTTACTGCTTTATATGAAATGATCCGAAATCTCAGAGATGTCGCTGAAGGTGTTTAAAATTTGCGAAATAGTGAATTGGAAGCATTCAATCTAAGAATAAATTGCCGTTTTAGTACGAAAATTTGACAAAAAACGACGAACGTTACCAAAAGAAACGTTTTCCAATTAAACACGTAACAAACTTAATACCAATTTTATTAAAGGAGCGAACAGCACACGTATTAAGTTAAAAGTCCTTTTTTATAAACGGCTACACATAAAAAACCATAATATATCATCGTGACAGATAAGTTAAAAACCCACCCGTTGCGAACTGCGTTTAAACTCTCTTTATTTTGAAAACTTCCTACAGTTCACATTCTCCCACCAAATGTTCTCTTTTTTCGACTGGCTCAATTCTTCCACGTCTAAATTTTTTCTGCCAGATCTGCTCATCAGTACATGTGGTTTTGAGAGCGGTTCATTGCCAGTGGTGACAGAGTTTAAGAAGAATCACTATTGAGAGTCTCTGGACGAGGTATTTTCCGCCATGGGTTATCCAATAGTGCTGTCTTAGTTTAGATAGAACTGATTTAATTCTGGCGTGATACTCAATCAAACAACTGCTTCACCAGGGGGTCACCTACCCGAAGTAAAATTGGATACTTGAAGGCCTCAGTATCTATACGGTAAGCCAGCCTCGTCTTAACTCGGATAAGCTGGTCTTCCTCTTATTACATTGATGACCAAATTATTTGTATCAGGATAGGCTGCCTTTTGCAATCTAACATTAAGTTTTTATCACTTTTTAAGATCTCTTCAGCAGTGAAAACCTGAGACTTTTCTCTGTTTGCAGACTTCATTTTTAACTCATTTATGAATCTGAAGACGTAGCCTCGCACTTTAATGTTTTTTACATAGCTAGAGAATTTTAATTTTCTTAGTTTGGAACATGTATACACTAAACTCTGCTTCTTCATCTCCTTAGACACCAGTACTTCATTAGGGTCTTCATTAGCGGGCCATTCACGTCGTTCTTTTTCTCTCAGCCACGCAGGCTCCTGCCACCATCTTGACTCGCACAGTTCACTTAGAGAGCAACCCATTGATGGTAGGTCTGCTGGGTTTAATTTTCCTGGCACATGTCTCCATTCACTTTTTGTAATCAAAAAATTTATTTCTTTTGTCCTATTATGAACAAACGTACACCAACAATTTTCCCTTCTGATCCAAGCTAGTGCTGTAGATGAATCGCTTCAACAGTAAGCTGGTACGTTTTGTAAATGGATGGCTTCTTTTAGTGTGCACAGTACGCTGACTCCCACAAGACAACCTAATAACTCCAGTCTGGATTTAGTCATTAGTAGGTGGTAATTTTACCTCGTCATTCAATTCACAGCGAATGAACACTTGCTGCATAGCAATCCTTGCTGGCATCAGTAAATAAATGTAATTGTACGTCTAACACATGCTAAATTATAATTGATCCACCTAGGTACACGGATCCTAGGCAACTTCTGCTGGGGAAACAATACCAAGTGGATCAAAAATACGTGCAACCAATGACAACACATTTCTAGGTTGGGCCTGTTTTATTTAAAGAAGGTGCATATCTCTCGTGAGCAGACGAGTCAAATACCGGTCTCACAGGAGTCGTAGTACTGGTGGTAAAAAATGTTCTTCCTTACCCTCGTCTTTATGCATCTCAATGATGCTCTCCTGTATCCACTCTATAAATACTGAGTTATATGATTCAAATTCAGATCCTGATTTTTTGCAATTCTGACAGCTTCACCGCAAAAATGACTCGTAGATTGGGTGAGATGACACTAAATTAAGCATTCATCTTCATGAACGGCAACGATAGCAAATAACTTTTCACCTCTATATCTTTATTTATAAAATATTTCATTTTAACTTTAACTAATTTTTAACGTAATATAATGGGGCTTTATAAACGCTGAAGGACGCTGAAATAAATTTTTGTTTTTACGACGACCGGTAAAAAAGCAGAGTGAGCAACTAAAAATAAAATAACTAGAGGTCAAGGACAATGTACATTGTGAAAGAATGTACATTTGTATTAGGAGGCCTATAAAATTCACAAAAAACTAACCGTTTGGCAGAAATGTGTATAGTAAGACATAAGAATTCTAGCTGCCAGCTTACCTCAAAGTTAAAAGATTCTATTTGGAATGATAAACCACACTTTATGTAGGCAGCCAGCCCTCCACCTCGACTGTAAATTCAATCCTTTCTAACAATTTGATAATGTGGTATAACCACATTATATGAGTCCACAGCTTCGTCTAGCCACGTTTCAGAGACGTTTGGGTTAAATGATACGCTCATCAACTGGGTTTCTAGTTTCCTTGATAAAAGACGAACACGTGTCGTAGTTGATGTTTTTTTTTCAAAAGAAGTTAGGATTAACGCGGGCGTACCACAGGGATCCGTTATAGCGCCTACACTTTTTCTGCTGTACATAAATGACCTTATTTCTTCAACAACTAACCCATCCATTGCTTTGCTGACGATAGCACTCTTCACTGTAGTTCATCTCAGTCTACTCATAGTGATAATCCACCTTCTATGTCAAATCAAGAAATTAAAGCTGAAATGGCAGATACAATCAACAAAGACATTCAATATATTCTCGAATGGGAAGCAATAATCTAGTTAAATTTAATGCTAACAAAACACAGTGTTGCCTTGTGTCCGCCAAAAGATCGACCATTTCCTTTGTAAGTAGAATGGCTCAGTTCTTAAGTTTCAGACTCTATTACTCTGTAGGGTATGACTGTATCTTCAAATCTCTCATGGTTGACCATCTTCTGTCAGCTACCAAAACAGCTGCTCGTAAAATAGGCTTTTTGTACAGATCTAAGCAGTACTTCACCTCTCGACAACTCCTTCTGTTGTATAAGCCCAATTAGGCCTCATCTGGAATATAATTCTCATCTCTGTTAGTGCTCCAATACGCTCTCGATATCGTTGAACGTATTCAAAACAGAGCGATTAGGCTTATAAATGACCCGTCCTTAACTTCTCACATACAGTCTCTTGAGCATAGAAGTATGGTTTCAGTTCTTTCTTTGTATTATCGTTATTACAACGGCTATTGTGCTGCTGAATTATATTCTTTGATACCATCTCGGCTATCTTTGCGAGAAACACTCGGTTCGCTCATTCACATCATCAGTATGCAGTACTAATCTCCAAACGGGCGCAATCCACATTTTTCACACGGCTTCTAAACTCTGGAATGATCTCCTAGTTTCCTCTCACTTATGATATGAGAAAATTTAAGGTAGCTGTTCATAGGCATCTATTGGCAATTCATTATCCCTCTATCCATCCTTCTAAGCGCTCCTGAGTGCTTTAGCACGATAGGCCAAATTTAGCCTGTTCAAGTCCACAATCATAAAAAAAAATAAAATGGAATAACGTCTCCATCCAGTATAGTACTTTTAAGTTCTGTCAAGTCACTGATAATATATCAAGTGTCCAATTTTCATTTAAATTAAACCTACAAGATAAAAGAAAAAAACTACAAAAACTGAAATAAGCAATCTCATATGATCTTTACGTCTTGTATTAAAGCTACGCTTTGAAGTTCAAATGTATACTTTTTCACAAGAAGATAACTTATCCACTAAAATTAGATTCCATAGTTGGTTTCATACGTTTACCAAACTGTTTATTAATAGCAGGCTTATGTTTGCGTTTTGATCTTAATATTTCATGAATTTGTTCTAACATCTGAAGTAATCCTTACACATATTACCATTTCTGAGGACGATAACTATAAGTGTTATCGAAACGTATAAATTTATATTAAATATAAATACAATAATACACCATGTCGAAAAATCTCAAGACAACTACTTTAGTTATGTACGATAATGGTGAAAGTTTACATTTTCATAAATTGTTGTCTGTGTTGTTGTTTAGAGAAATAGTCAAATGGTGTTGGCCATAATGTTTACTTTCAACTATAGAAAGCAAAATGTAGCTTCCTTTACCGATTTTATTGAAGACAATAGAATTTCCTAAAACAATTTTAGACATAATAAGTTTTGCCTATTCCTCTACTCACCAATAATATTCACTGTCCTTACTTAACGCTCCAGGTGCGTGAAGCTAGGACAGTTAATCAATGCACTCACTACCCATGACCTGAGACGTCCTGGTTTCTGGCATTTCTTGGAGGCAACCGGTAGACATCGTTAGTGCTAATCTAGTGTCTTTTGTCCTGTATAGATTTCATCAACACTTTTGTAGGAAACGTTTGCATAGCCCTGGCATTATTCCCTTATTAAAATAGTTGTAATTAAAGCCATATAGCACCAAAGGTACCAACGAGCACTGATAATACGAACCGAATAGCTTTCAATAAGGTTAAGGTACCATTACTGTAAAACTGGCTGCAAAAGACAACGCAGTCAAGACACTATCAAAACACTAACGACGTGCACAGACCTGACCGTAATAAAATAAGTGTCATAAGATAAGAAATCACTCAATTCAACACTATTTAATTCATATATAAAATAATTCCTGGTTCAACGCCTTCTCGCGTAACATAAGGTTCATTAACAAAGCACTTATAATCCGAACACATAATTTCATTAGAACTTCCAATACGGGTAGGAAGTATCGCACAAGGGACTTTATTAGAATGGCTAAGGTCGTGATTATAGAAGCTATAATGCACTAAGGGGCATTCATAAGGAACTAACGACCTGCGCAGACTACACCGTTAGTGCTTGATAAGACTGGGAAACAAGCACTGCACAAAACTGAGTTGTTTTCTTTAAAAGAACTAGCCGTACTGCAATTATAAGGCACTAAGCAGTACTAGTGAAGCACTAAGAGGTACTAATAAAGCACTTACAATCCGTACACACCACGGCATTAGATAGTGCTTTAGTGGTTTTCATGCAATCGAACAGTCGTGCTAGTACAAGCTATAAGTGGTTCGCATCGAAGACATCACTGATCATTTAAGTTACAAAGTATAATGGGGTGTTACCAAGGCACAGGCGCAGGGCACGTTGTTACGTCCAATAAGGGTAGGAGTATTGTCATACAGGTTCTAGCTAATAAGCATAAAAGGTACTAAGGAAGCTCTAAACATCGGCACTGGTTGCGCTGTTAGTATTTTATTAACAATGTTAATGTTGCCTAGCTTTATGTTAATGTAACTGTTTAAATTACTTATCTTAATCCCTGATAATGGTCATTTTTAGAGGGCTTTAGCATATTTTACATATACAAGTTTGTTTAACCATTATTAAGTGTAAGGGCAATTTTGGTTTTCAGTTTACTATTTTATTAAAAAAATAAACGTGCCTTTTTCTGAATTAAAATTGAGTATTCTACTTCCCTCGTGTATGTATGACTAATTGTTTACTAAATATTTTTTTATTATCTGTGTTTTTTACATAATTCCAAACAATGTACTATGTACTTAGCGACCGATATTCCAAAGACAAATTACTTTTAATACCAGTAAATAACAAAATAGTTAAACAAGTATTTTATAATTGTACTTTCAAGTTAAACACTTTCAGCTTAAACTTGATAAAGTTTCTGGATTTGTTTCCGTTTGTGATAATCCCACTTTTAGTAAACTTCCATTTCAGTTATTATTCTATTCAAGCAGTGATAAAAATTTCAGTTCCATTTTAGATAAGCTTTCGCTTTCTTACTAATCTTTCATAAATTACTAAACTGGTTCTTCAATTGCTTTTACAGAACCTCATAAAATAATATCTGGATTTTAGTAAATTTTGTTTTATGTGCTTTCTTATTTCGTTTTCTTTGTTTTGTTGTTAATTTTTAAATTTTAATTTTATTTCCAAAAAAATGCATTCCAATTCATATAGTTCAGAATAAAATAATTTCATAAGCAGTCAGGAACGAAATGGAATGAATAAGTGAGCTTTGAAAACAGTTTGTTGAATCTGTTATTCTTTTACAGATAAAATAATGCATTGATATTAGAAACTGTCAATCTTTTTCAAAATATTAATGTGAGATTTTGCATGTTTTCAGAGTCGATCGCAGCCGCCTGGCCACCCGTGTCAAGATTTCAAATGCGCCCTATATCCTCTTGATCGGAAGTCGTAAAGTATAGTGACTGGGCATAATGTCTGTAAAGAATCTGTATAAAAGTTTCACGTGGTCGTGATTTTATCAAATATTTGCTGTTAATTTCGAAATTATAAATTATTACTCATTACCGGACTTCTGTAATGTAGTTGAATTCGATAACGCATTGATTTTTGGGAAGCTTTTCGATTGTAACGATTTCTTTTTATCTTTTGCGTCGTTGGAAAGTATTCGAAATTTTTACAAATGGTGAACGCATTTAGAATCCTTTTTTTTTTAATGAAATAAAGTTTATGGTTTGTTTATCAAGTTTAGATGGAAGATTAAAATTAAGTTATGATTAACGTATTGGTATCTTACTGGTGTGATTGAGAATGGATGTTTCTTTGTAAATAATAGTTGTACGTAGTTTTATAGATATCGTTAAATATAGTCATTTACGTTAAATTGCAGCATGTAAAATTATATTAAGTATAAAATTATTACGTTGTATGGTACAGCGTGTGTTGTAAGACGCCCCTATATGTTATTTGGGAACCTGTAAGACATCAAAAAAAAAGGTTTATATAAAAGTTGCTTGGAATGGAAACTTTTAATTTATTTACTTTTCATATACGGGTCCGCCAATAGTGCGTGGACGAAGCTTTATGAGTTTATACAATATCGTTTTCAAAATTATTTTTTTGAGATGGATGTGATCTTTCGGTTACAATTAGAAAATATTTTCGCAAAATTACTACTCGTATACAGGGTATTACAACACAAAGTTATATTTTTTTAAATGGAACATACCGTATATTATTATAAATTTGGATTCCCTGGTTAATTTTAAGGGCGCTTTATTCACTATATGAGGTATCTTAACCGTATTGAGAAATGTGTAACACTAAAATTTTAATGGTTGATTAGTCATAGACTGTGCTACATAAAATCGTAAAAATAGAAATATTATCTTTTTTAATTTTCGAGATATAGTAATGCAAAGTTTAAGATTTTCAATCATAGATAAATTGATTTTTTTAAATGGAAAGGTATACATTATTTTACATTGTTAGATAGGAAATTTAATTACATTTTTTGATATAACATTGTTGGTATTTATTTTTGCCGTTTTTGATAATCCAGCTTTTTACTGAATTTGTCGATTTTCGTAGGTTTACATATATATGTATAATTGTTTAAATCACATCAAGCTATGAAAATAAAATAATATTAGAAACAAAATTCAGCAATAGTATCTGTTTTGTCATTTCGCGTGTATGTTCAAACGTAACTGAGTTAATTACTTTATTGCAGTGTGAATGTTTGACGCTTAACTTTACGAACATCATATACGTAATACGTTTATTTAAGAATTATAATGAGTAATTTTTGCAAGAAAGAAGAGAATTATGTGAATCGTTATCAGACAGAATCATTTTAGAAAGATTTGAAAGTACTGGAAGTGTTGGATATCCTAAAACGAAAGAGCTAAAGTTGTTACAAATGAAGAAAATGAATTTCGTGTACTTGTAGCTACAGTTGAAAACCCCCACGTTAGTATTCCGAAATTAAGTGACAATTTAGAAATCAGTCAAACTTCCGTGAGACGAATGTTAAAGAAAAATAAATTTCACCCCTATCATGTACAATTACATCAAGAGCTGAAAGAACAAGATTTTCAAAATCGAATTAATTTTTGCCAGTGGGTTCAACAACAGTTAAATGCGAACGAAAATTTTATATCGGGGATATTATTTACCGACGAATGTACATTTCATCGAAATGGATTTGTGAACAGACATAATTTTCATTTTTATTCAAATGAAAATCCACACCAATTTCGGTTAGTCTCTCAAAATAAATGGTCAGTGAATGTTTGGGCAGGTATATTCGGCGGAACTATTGTTGGTCCTTTTTTTTCAATGGCACACTCACTGGGGTAGAATATCATAATTTTCTAGAAAACGAATTATATCATTTATTGGAGAATGTACCTTTGGCTCAAAGAAGAGGTATGTTTTCCAACAAGACGGGGCACCTCCTCATCATGCCAGAATTGTAACCTAGTGGTTAAATTCGACGTTTCACGAAAATTGGATAGGAAGACAAGGACCGATACCTTGGCCAGCTAGATCTCCCGATATAACTCCATTGGATTTTTTTCATTGGGGCTTTGTGAAGAATATAGTATATGAGGAAGAACCAACAACGGCTGAGAATATGAAATTGCGAATTAGAAATGTTTTTGCTACAATTATTCCTAATATGTTAGATCGGGTTGAAGCTTCTTTTATTACAAGAATTCAGTATTGTCTAAATCAGCGTTGTCGACAATTTGAACATTTAATTTAATATTATTTTCTTCCAAAATCGACAAATTCAGTAAAAAAGCTGGATTATCAAAAAACGGCAAAAAATAAATACCAACAATGTTATATCAAAAAAATTGTAATTAAATTTCCTATCTATCAATGTAACACAATGTATACCTTTCCATTTAAATAAATTAAAAATCTTAAACTTTGCAAATTCAGTAAAAAAGCTGGATTATCAAAAAACGGCAAAACATAAATATCAACAATGTTATATCATAAAAAAATGTAATTAAATCTCCTATCTAACGATGTAAAACAATGTATACCTTTCCATTTAGAAAAATCAAGTTATCTATGATTGAAAATCTTATACTTTGCATTACGATATCTCGAAAATTAAATAAGATAATAGTACTATTTTTACGATTTTATGGACTATGACTAATCAACCATTTAAAATTTTTTTGTTACACATTTCTCCATACGGTTGTTACAATTCTTCTTTTCAACCTCTAAATTTTCAAAAAATGGAATGCAGCGCCTAAATTGCGCGTTTAAGATACCTCATATAATGAATAAAGTGCCCTTAAAATTAATCAGGGAATCCAAATTTATAATAATATACGGTATGTTCCAATTAAAAATATATAACTTTGTGTTGTAATACCCTGTATACGAGTAGTAATTTTTGCAAAGATATTTTCTAATTGTAACCCGAAAGATCCCACACAATCCTGCAATAAATAATTTTGAAAGCTTCGTCCACGCGCTATTGGCGGACCCTGTATAGCGTGCTTCAAGTTAGGAGTACCAATGTCAACTTTGAAATTTTAAACGTAAACACCCTATATTTTTTGACATATTTAGATGCTCTGTGTTAAAATAAGATAAATTGAGGATATGTAGTTTTATTATGAATTTGCCCTATTATAAAATTAATTGCTACATTTAAAATAATCATAACTTAAAAGTAATTTTTATATTTTTTACATCACAATGGACTGTCCTGCATAGTTCCTATTATAAGTAGCTTCTATTTTTATACGTATTTTTTCCAGGGATCCTTGAAAATATTCGAAATGAAAACTTTTTTTCTTTTCTTTCTTCATATAATATATCAATATTATATATCATAGTCATATTTAACAATAAAAGAATAAATTAATATTAAAAATTGTAACATATTTGTCATAATTTCAATGTTTATACACATTATTTGTCATAATTTCAATTTTAAATTAATTTTAGTTCTTTATTGTTAAATTCCACTGACATAATACAACGTATTCAAATATATAAATGTAATTTGTAGTTCGTTTATTGACAATATCATAGTAGAAAGAAAAGAGAAAAAAATTTTATTAAATATTCGTCAAATAACTTTATATTAATATATATATATATATATATATATATATATATATATATATATATATATATATATATATGTTTAGTATTTAACATGTTATCTAGACTGGTAAAACGATTTGCTGCGAGCTTTCAGTTATGTAAAGATACATACTTATACTACAATAAATATTCTCTTAATTGATCACAGGCACAAATCGTTAACAGACGCGGTTTAACCCCGAAAGAAAAGACAACTTAATGATGGCGAATTCAAAAGAAAAATGTCACGCAAGAATTATGTTAAAGACAAACTGTTTACAATGAAGGTATTTAATTAACCCAAAAATCGATCTGGCTCGATTGAAAGATAACTGTGACTGCTTCGATTTCAAAACTAACTATATCTACTCGAAAACCACGTCTTTCAAAAGTAATAAAAAACAAGAAACATTAATTTATGATGGAAACGTTTCATAATAATTTTGCAAGACATCTAAATTTAAAAATATGCATTCGTCTGTAACAACCTCATATTTACATGTCTCAAGTTTGCCAGTAACAAAGATATCTTTTAATCGCGGCCCGTCACAATCAATCATTAGAGCAATGACATTTTTACATCAAGGGCGCACAAGAAAAATTCCAATGATTTGTTACATTTAGTAAAGCATTTTAAAGCGTGACCTGCACTCATACCCTAACATGTGTTTAGATACATATTAGTCCAAACAATCCTACATGCCTTAGATAAAGATATAGAAATAAAAATATTTTGAAAACATTAGAAAATTACGACGTATTATCAAGATATTAAAATCCATAATTATCTTTTCTATCGTGGTAACAATGGCGATTTGACAAACGTTTATTACAATAATAAAATTTCGGTCCGCTATCTACATGTCTAAATGGGACTGCCTGTCAAGTACTGAGCATTAATCGTTCACCACTCATTTTTGTCTTTGGAAAATGAAATTTCAAAGCAGAAACCAATTAAATATTGCACAAAATTGTAGGTATTAATAGAAATATGGACCAATAAACTGACTTAAAAATGATCATTTTGTGTTTAACCATATTGATAGAAACGATAAAAATGGATCAAACAATTTTATATATGTAAAAATAAAATATTATATTCGAGATATTTTATGAAGTGTTTCGGTTACATGACAATTCATAAACAACTAAAATTAATTTTCCTTATATAAAAGTATTGTATTCAATCTCAGAATTAACAATAAGCACTGAATTATATTAAATATAACAAAAAGTACATTTTGCTGAAGATTTGTGATAAACACAAAATGAATTTAAAACTTTTGAAATAGGTGGTTATGGTGATGTTGAAAGATTAAATACCAACAGGTGAAAGCACAAAACTGGAAGGGAAGTTTAGGGGTCCTCCCGTTTTGGATAGAAAAAGATACATCCAATGTATAATTGGAGAACAATAGAGTGGTGGATTATATAAAGGAATCTTATGCACAGAAAGATTAAAAAAATTCCAAAGGGAAGAAAGGTTAATGAAACGAGTTAATATTAAATTAATCAATGTATATTAACGAAACACTTTGTCCTCACTCACTCAGCCTTGTCTCACCCATGAGTCAACGCCCAGGTCAGACCGTTAGGTCAAGGTACTTCAAATTTGGGTAACGTGCACCTCTTGCCACGTAGGCGAGCCGTAAGGGAGGATTATTTGAAATTTAACCACCAAGAGGTAGAAATCAAGGGTTACAAAGCAGGCCTTTTCGTAAACCCAGTCAGTTGTAAATGTGAAAATCAGGGAACCAATTTTCTTCAATAATCGAACGGAACCTTTTTCTGAAATGTTATCTTAGGGGGGTGAAATTGGGTTCCAATGAAGGATGAATTCTTTGAACAAAGTGAGTATATCTGAAAATCCGTTAAGTCTAAAAACATGAAAATTGATATTTAGGTGTTACTTAAGAAATATAGATGCACGTGTATTGACGTTTCTCCGAAATCATCCCCAAACGAGTAGCAAACAAGGAAGCAAACTAAGTTGTCTGAACCAAGTATATCGTGTTGAGTATCATAAGGATGGAAGACAGTTGGCGAAAACCAGGGAAATGTAATTTTGAAATTAATCATCCGTCAATGGTAGTTTTAGGGGTTGATAGTTCAATTGTAAAATATCATGTTGGTTATAAAACTAAGCAGCGTTTTACAACCAAAATGAAGATCATTATGGAATTTACGAATTTAGTTCAAAAAGTGCTAAGGTGGTGGAAGTGTGGTGAAATGAAGAGTGTTGGGTTCCTTGAGACTTACAGGAAAAGCATCTATAAAATACAAATTAAACATAATTTCGGGATTATTTTTTTATCAATATCAGTGGGTGTGCAATTCATCCTATTGCGAAGCACGGGTATTTTGCTAGCTTATAATAATAGTATTTTATGAGGAAAGACCGGCTGTTTAATTTTAATGTCAGACAACTTTAGTTCAGTATGGGGTTGCCTACCCCAAGGAGTGGATGTTGACTAAAATTTAATTATACTCTCCTGTTTAAGATGTCCGGTTATTAGTCAGTTCACAAATATTATTTTTATCTTTTGACACACATTTTCCTGTAATGTTCAAATCAATAAAATTCATAAAACAAATTACCATTTGATTTAAATGCGTTAGAATCACAAATATGTTGAACCTAATAAACAGAGGCTTTTATTGAAATTTATTAATCGTGATTAATTGAAATATGTACTAAATTAAGTACGTGATCCAGTAATAATCCAATTACATTAAACTACAATTACAGCAACGAATTCCCATTATTAGTCTACGTATTATAAACTACGTCGATCATTTCTCTCTATCTTATGGTATTATGTATTTCCTCCTTAAAGTTTTTAAGCTCCGCGTTGTAAAATTAAACAAAATAAACCTTGACCATCCATAATGTTTATACACCATGAACGGAGTATGTAGTAAATATACTAGTAGTAAATTATTGGTAAATACAAAATGTACAATTTAAATGTGCAAATACTGGCAAGAGTATATAACAGTAATTGCATAAATTTGAAATTTTAGACATCAACCACAAAATAATGGCATAATTACGAAGGAAAATGATAGTGTAATTCGTGCAAACGAATACTAAAGGCCTGTAACAATAGGCAAGCAAATTCCAACTTGCCAAAGCATTAAGTAAATTTCAATTAAGCAGTGCAATATGACAACCCGGTAACGCAATATGTAAATTTATATAATTTAGTATAGCAATAATTTACTTAGATATTTTCAATTCAATACCGCAACACTTAAACATGAATAATGGGCGCAAACGAGAGGCTTCACAATAGCTACTGCTTCGACACATATCACCTAGTGAAACTCTCGTATATAACAGAAACCAGATTAATATTAACGAGAAAAAAGTTATTAATTCTACAGGTATAAATACAATACAATACATTGTATAAAGACTAAGGATCATTACCATTCAAAGATATCAGAAGTTCAAGGAAATTTGGTGCGCAAACTTTCATTACTGCTATTAAAGTATTAATGTATGAACACATCAACTGAAGGCATTTCTAGAACTTAGGTGTTCATAATACGTATTTCCAGTTGAATCAATATGCGCAGACTGAGTATGATAAGAACAAATAGTCGTAAGAGTAAAAGAAGTGATTCATTGAAAAGATATTGAATCGTAAAAGCCCTATAGTCATAATTAAGCATAAGCTATTGTCTGAATACAATTTTAAAGCACAAAGCCAAAGCTAGTTTGATATCGTAAACACGGACACAATCTAGCACAAACTGTAAACATTGCACGTAACTCTAAGGTTAAATACCAGAATAAGTTAAGTTACAATAATGTCTTGTTATTAAAATAAACCGTCTTAAGTCAGGTGTAGTAATGTGTTGCAAATCAGCTCAACCATAATACAGTGCCGGATTTAGGTGTTTTCCGCTTTACGCATCAAATTATACACGCCTTTTAATTTAAATTTATGATTATAACCTAGTACCTACTATACGCCAATGTCGTACCTGGAATTTCAGAATTGTTTTCGACGTGTTTATCATAGTTTAAGCTTTCAGTTAAATCACTTTCTATAGTCAAAATCGTCAAGGAATTTAACCGATTTTCTTCCATACTTGACGGTAAATAAGTTTTATGTCGCTTTAAAGTAGAAAATGACCGTTCAGTTGAACACACAGTCACTGTCATTGACACAAAAATTCGTTAACACGATTTCTCTATTGAGAAACATTGTTTGTAGATTTTGGGATCGAATTAAATATAACCAGTCGGATATTTTCTTTTTTTCTGAAGTCTCTTCTTTTAAAAATTCACAAAAAAGCAAAAATTCCGTTGAAAAGGAATTTTCCAAATCATCATTTCCTTTCCAGTTAAAGTAATTTCACCATCTCGGTTTTCATCTAAAAGGAGCTTTCGTTTTCGACTTCGTTGCTGTTTCTCTTCATATGATCCTTCTGCAACCCTTTTTGCCTTGTTTATTAAAGTTGTAAACATATCTTCAGATATTAAGGACGAATTAAACAGGGAAAGGTCTGCGTTATATCGCCGGTATCGATAGAAACGGATTGAAAGCTATTATTGGTTTGGTGAAAACCTTCTAATAACACTCCCCAGTAGAAGAGGCCGCCATCTTGGATATTGACGTCACAAGGATGCCCCACGTGGGAGACCATATTTTCCACCCTTATTTTTTATGGTTTCTTTTCGGATGCCTTTTTCAACCCCTAATTATTTATTTTTTGCTCGTTCACGTGTAGGACGCGTTTTTTCACCCTTATTTTTTATGGTTTCTTTTCGAGGGTCAACTCTTGATGGAATTTGCAACACTAATTAGAGTCTATTTGACAGCAGTTTTTTGTACTTGCTCACGTGAGGGGCAGATGTAGCGGTTTGGTCTTGGACTTGGGGTTGGTCTTGGAGCTGGCCTTGGAGCTTGGAGCTGGCCTTGGACCTGGGCTTGGTCTTTGGGTTGGTCTTGGACCTGGAGTTGGTCTTAGGGCTAGGGTAGGGTGACAACTATTTCTGGCAATTATAGGTCATTTTGACTCGATGAGGGTTAGCATTATGATTGAAAAGGATGTTAGTCAGTCTATTTAAATGGGGTTGCTGGTAGAGTATCTGTTAGTATCGTGTAGCGATTCAAGATGGAAAGTCAGTTTAAGCACTCCTTTTCAGCGATAATTGCGGGTCCGTCGGCTTGTGGGAAATCGTATTTTATCGTGGATTTTCTAAAAAATGTCGAAATTGCCTGCGATACAGCTTTTGAAAAAATTATCTGGTTTTACAGTGAGTGGCAGCCTTTATTCAAAGATCTCTCTATGAAATTTCAAAAGGGTTTACCTGATTTGGAACAGTTTGACTGGGAAAAGCCTGTCTTAATGATAATTGACGATCTACTGCGCGAAACTAACGGCTCTGTGGTTGATATTTTTACAAAGGGTTGTCATCATCGAAATCTAAGCGTGTTTTTCTTTACGCAGAACATATTTCGTCAAGGACGTGGACAGCGGGATATATCTCTCTACGCACATTACATAATTTTGTTTAAGAACCCACATGACAGAGCTCAGATACAGCATTTATCAAGACAGATTTCGCCGGACAACCCAAAATTTTGAGAAGCAGCGTAACAAGATGCTACTTCAAGCCCGCACGGATATTTACTGTTCGATTTAAAACAGAATACACCGGATATGCTACGTTATAGAACAAACATATTCGGGCCTCAAGGTATCTGCCAGGTATATATAGCGAAAAAAGGGTTTAAGTCTCACAGTCATAAAGATTACATCATTTACGATGGGTGACGTTTTAAGCAAGAACGCTGATATCCTGCGTGCATTAGCCAGATTAAGTAAAAGTCAACGTGGCGCTTTATTGAAATGTTTGGATAGTAAGCAGGTAGAGTGTATTTGCGAGTGTGCACATAACATTTTAAATGGTCGTGTACCTCTGTCAGCTGATCAGAAGCAGCGACTCTCTCAACATAAGCACACTTTAAGACGCTTGGTACAGCGAGGCGAATGGATAAAAAAAGAAGAAACAGTTTCTTATACAGAAAGATGGTGCATCTCTACCACTCCTGTTAGGACCATTATTCGGGGGAATCCTAGGTAATCTGTTTCAATAACCATGGATCACAATCTGAAGAAGATGATTATTCTACCGATGGACTTTATACAGCGCTTGCAGACACCAGATGTTACGCAAAATAACATTTTAACGCAGCTGGGTAACGATATGGGTAAAGTTTTAAAAACCAAAATGACCGACCATGACAAATAGCAGCAGTACAACCAAGTTATTCAAAGGTATACTTTTCCAATCAGTTACGTCAGCCCACCAGTATAACAATCAGCGGTGACGCTGTTGCTGATGATATTAGAGATTTATCGCAACGCAAAGGTCCGGCGGACGACGAGATAGTATCAACGCTTCCGCCTTCATATAAGAGAAAAGGCGCGGCTTTGTTACGTATACTGAATACGAGTAGCGATGTTTTTTGGGATAAAAGGGGTACTGTCACAATAAAAGGCGAGATCATACCACATTCCGACATTATCGATCTGGTTCACGAGACGTTAAGAAAACGAAAAACTACAAACCCGCACGGTTGGCGTCAGTTTTAAGATTAAAGAGATAAATACACCACGAGAGTTTATCGGAAATGCGCAAAGGCATGATTTTTCTGTGTCACCCAGCGTTGAACGGACTCTCACAACAACTATGGGTGAGAATTACGATGCTGATAGTGAAACGCGGGAAACACCGAAAAGAATTTCTCAAAGAAGAAGAAGAAGAGAAATTTCACTAGATTGGGATTCGTGGCGGACATAGCATGGATGCTGTATACTATGGTCCCGCTCACCCAGCAGAGTTCGCTGGTATAACACCTTTAACTAATGCTGTTAATGGTAGATATGGTGAAGTGAAAAATTGGCTGCAGGCACAGGAAGCTTATATGGTACATAAACCAGTCAGAAAAAAGTTTCCAAGAAATAAATATGCTGTGAGTAACCTTTACGAGTAGTGGCAAGCGGATATTTGTGATATGCGAACTTTAAGTAAACACAATAGTAGATACAACTACATACTAACGGTAATTGATGTATTTAGCAAGAGGGCATGGACGAGAGCACTTAAAGCGAAGACAGCCTCATCTGTAATTGAAGCATTCGCGGATATTTTTAAGGATTGCGACAATACTCCGGAAAATCTACAGACGGATAAAGGCCGAGGGTTTGTGGCGAGCAGTGTACAAAGCTTTTTCAAGAAACAAAATATTAATTTCTATGTAACAAATAACCCTGATGTAAAAACATCTGTAGTTGAAAGATTTAATAAAACATTGAAAACAAAGATGTGGCGTTATTTCACTTACAAAAATTCCTACCGGTATATTGATGTACTCGAAAGACTTGTGACTGCTTACAACAATAGCCCTCATTCAAGTATAAAGATGGCCCCGCGGCTATAAACGATAAAAATATTTTGGAAGTGTGGAATAACCTGTACGCGAAATGTTTAGGTATAGTACGCCATCCTAAATATAAAGTCGGTGAGCCTGTCAGAATCGCCAGAAGTAAGTACCTTTGAGAAGGGATATGAAACAAATTGAAGCGAGGAAGTTCATCGAATAATCGATCTTAATAACGATCCTGTTGAGGGTACCTTTTACGAAGAAGAATTGCAAGTTGTTACGGTTGATAAAGATACTCTATTCAGAGTCGATAAGATTCTAGCAGAGAACGGCCGTGGGCGATATAAACAATACCTGGTCAAGTGGCGTGGATACTGTGACAAATTTAATAGCTGGGTGTTAGCTTTGCAATTGAGAGATATATAAAAATGGAGTTTTATCTTACCTTATTGAGTAATAGCTCTATGACCTATTTTCCAGGTAATATGACGTCAAGTTTTATTAGGCAACTGCCAAAGCGAATAAGATTAACGGGGTCGTGGGTTGTAGGGATATCGGAAATTCAGTACCCATGTTCTTTTTGCCGCTGTATGTGCAACAGATAATTTAATTTATTATAGAAGAGCCACCTGAAGAAAGCGTGCTAGAAACGATATTAAAAAAGACCGCAGAATATTTTCAACGCGACAACGAGAAGATCATTTATATTGAAGATGGCTGGTACGTCATATGTTTCGCTTCGGGAAATTATGCCAACATAGAAGAAATTGCCAACGAGCTAAATAACCATGTACTAATAAGTAAATTGCTAACAATCGAATATCGTAATCTAACTAAGCGCGTCACTACGAAATTAAAAACTCAGCTATCGCTATTCCGATTCTCACAACGTCTAGCCTTACAATTGGGTTATCGTCCGTATCAGAACATAGCTATGGAACCAATACCCCCTCACCCCGCTAGTATATGGATAGGATTACTAACTCAGATGTTTACTTATTGAGACATCGTTGAACCGCAAATTGTGGGTGATGTTTTATCTCCGCTTATGCGTATAATAAATCTAACTTCAAAAAACTATGCTTACGGGAGTCATAAAGATGTGGTTTTTTCGCCTGCACACTACATACCGGTGATGACACGGGAATTTGAAAACATCGAGATTAATATAAAAACAGATACGGATGCAGCAATGCCATTTGAGTTTAGAACGTCGTGTCTGAAGCTACACTTTAAGAAAGTACAATAATGATTTGCCCTTATCAGCAATATTACATGAATCAGGCCGGTGACGGTATCGGCTCTATCTACAGAGGTGCGTCATATCAACGTGGTCATGGAATATTATATTATTATAATATTATTAGGTGGTATGTTTAGAAGTATAATACCGTTATACAAGTCTGGCGCAAAGGCTATTGGAAAAGAAGCTCTTAGAACGGATGCTAATATTCTTGGTGACACCATAGAGGAACGACCTATTAAGGATTCGTTTCAAGAAAGATTTCACGTAAAGCAGACGAGAAAATCGATAAAATGATGGAGGGTTCGGGTTATAAAGAGTACGTCTGTTCTATAATAACCAGCCTGTACCGAGAGCTGTTGCTAAGAAGAAGCCTACTTAGGACGATATATCTTCAAGATAATGGCTTTTCTACATGCCCAATCGTGTGAATGCGTCAAGTCCGAATTGGATTTGTTCGCTTTACCGTCGACGCAGACAAGTATCGAGAGTGGTGAATGGATATTTTACAAGCCCTTATCAGCACTGAGTGATGACGCCCCTATAGAATTTGTAGTCCCCGGAAATGGAAACGATTATATAGATTTAAGTCAGACCATGTTGTACATCACAGCTAAAGTTCTAAAGCTAGATGATACAGCACTTACAGACGCTGATGTTGTAGCACCGGTAAACAACTGGATGCATTCGCTTTTCTCACAGGTGGAGGTTTACTTAAATCAGAAGATGGTGTCCCAATCAAACAACACCTACGCCTACCGTTCATATATAGAAACGCTGCTAAATTATGGAAAGGAGGCCAAGAGTTCACATCTAGGATGTACCTTATGGCACAATGATGCTGCTGGACAGATGAATACACTGGGAAACGCAAATAACGGTTTCTCAAAACGTCATGCACTTGCGGCTACCGGGAAACAGATAGAGATGATTGGTCACGTGCACTCGGATTTGTTTAATCAAAAAAAGTTTCTCATATGCGAATCAATCCAACTATTCTAATTGCGCACGCTAAAGCTTTAGAAACAACTGCCGCAAAATACCCTGTTACAAGGACCGACGTAAAAGTGTTAACTATACCTGCAGGCATACAGCGAAAATCACTGGATAATGTATTCCTGGGTCAGTTACCTAAACGATGCATCGTAGGGTTTGTAGCAAATAAAGCCTTCAACGGTAATTACCCCTCAAACCCGTTCAATTTTGATCACCGCAATATTAACTACATGTCGTTATACATTGACGGACAACAAATTCCATCGAAGGCCTTACAACCAGACTTTACAGCTAATTGTTTATGTGTAAGAGCGTACCACACCTTATTCTCTGGTACGGGTATTCATTTTTTGATTGAAGGCAACGATATATCGAGAAGTGATTACCCCAACGGCTTCTGTTTAATGTCCTTTAACCTAACACCTAACTTGTCTGCAAACGCTAGTACGCACTGTAATTTAGTTAGAAACGGCTCCCTTCTTCACGCAAGATCAATCTCTAACACAAGTGCTGTCTTGCAAGAACCTCCTTAGAAATAAAATGTATAAATAAATTTATCGTATAGGTAAAAGATCATCCGAACGTACCCAATTTTAAAAATAATATCTTATTAGGATAATTATGCAATTTCCAACATTGTATGCGTGTGCGTTTGCCTAACCTCCAGGGGTATTGCTCTTAATACAACCAAAAGGACCTTAATTAGGGTTAAAGATGACCATCAAAAATAACCCTAAGACCAACTCCAGGTCCAAGACCTAGCCCCAGCTGCAAGACCAACCCCTACATCTGCCCCTCACGTGAGCAAGTACAAAAAACTGCTGTCAAAAAGACTCTAACTGGGGTTGAAAAGGATTGAAAAAGGCCTCCGAAAAGAAACCATAGGGGTAGAAAAAACGCGTCCTACACGTGGGCGGCCATAAAATAAGTGTGAAAAAAATACGTCCTACAAATGGACGACTAAATAACAAAAATAATTAGGGGTTGAAAAAGGCCTCCGAAAAGAAACCATAAAAATAAGGGTGAAAAATACGGCCTCTCACGTGGCCGGCCTTGTGACGTCAAAATCCAAGATGGCGGCGGAAGGTGCCCCACTACTACTCTCCCCAAAATGCACGAATTCGAAACGGTGCAGTTGTCGTTTTATTCCAGTTGCTTCTATACGTGTGGTTGGATTTTCAGATAAATTTTTCATGGTTTCTGTTATTCATTCCAATTTTCACACAAACTAATTACGGCATCATGTGGTGAAGACCAACGTGTCCTGTCAACTCGTTTTGGCACTTTAGCATTATTTTTTACGTTTGATTGTAAAGCTTCTCATCGACGACTAGAAGCTGAGGAAAAAGTATATAAATGTTGCAAAGCATCGCAAAATGTAACAGCTTCTTTAACATATTCCGCTGCACACACCCCTACTAAATTCAAGGAGTAACGTTGCTATAAGATTGACCACAACAATTTATTAATTCTATCCTCCAATTTTGATAATAACGCATGCCCTATTTGTTCTGATTTATGACCCACGTTCGACAAAAAATCAATGAACCGCTCCACTGGTTTTCCGTTTATATAAACATATCGTATAATGATGGATAATTGGTCGATGTGGGTAATGCCAGTGTAAAGCCGACAATAATGCTGTAATATATTGAACTATGAATTTCTCGAATTAAGTAATTTAAAACTTCTCGTGATATTAATTCAATAAATTCATTACAGATTGTTGACGATAAATAAGACGTTTTGTCACTAGCAGGGTGTCCACATTCTGATATGTATTTTTCTAAAAAGGGGTCGAACTCTAAGATAATTTCTAAACACATAGTGTAATTTCCACTTTTCAGAGCCCCAAACCTTTCTACGCTTCCCCTAGGAGCTAAACCTCTAGATGACATAATTTAAACTTTCTACAGCAACTACACTTTGCAACACATTTTTCCAATACTCAGTTTGACTTTTAATTTGTTCACAGAGTACTCTTTTTTCTATGTAATAATAAAATTGGACATTTGTTCGCGAGATACTTCGTGATGATTTAATATTCTATTTACATTGCTCCAGCCATTGATACCTTCTGTTGCTATTTTTGAAGTTTTACCAAAAAGACGGCATGGGATACAAAATAACTTTTGTTTCGAAGAAGAGTATGTTACAAATTGTTCTACACCATTTTTTAATTTTCGACTAAACACACTTTTATCCAAGGAACACTGAACCATACCTTTAGGATTGCTTGCCACAACAGTTTTTGTTATCGTTGCTGAATAAATCATCGAGCATGCGCTGATTGATTTCTTGGAATAATAAATAGTCAATGTTTTGGCTATTTAACTTAACCAATTCAGCGGAAATGTCACTTACATGCACTTGCTCTTGCTGCTCACCCAAAACCGGAAATGTACATTGAGCATCTTTTGAAGAAGCTGGCTGAGGATCAATATAATCTGTTCCTAACCTACAATCACTATCACTGCGCATTTAAAATAGCGTCAGTATTATTATTGTTTAAGATAGTTCTAAGTAAAATCAGGATTTTCGGGCATATACAAGGTCTGTTCAGATTAAGGTTTTTCAGGCGCTTGTAAACTGAAATAGTGTTCTAGACTTTTAGTTTTATTCAAAACATTTCCTTTTTGTTTGCGATTTTCATCAGCAAGCTTTTATACTGTGCACCACTTAATTTCACTCATTATTGACTTTAAAAATTAAAAAACTAGAATAGTGTTACGTTTTCAATAACGATGGAAACTTTACGTAATTTATTTGATACAAACAGAAAAGTTAACACGAAAATCTTATGCACTACGAATAACGACTAAATACGGAACTATAAATAATTAACACATAAGCTTTTGATTTATCTCAGTACAATTCTAATTTATATTCAATGCTGCACGACGACTAAATTCGCAATGAATCACCTCTGGATCGGTTCCTTTTTATATATAAACACGTACAGATGGAATATTCCAGATGCTGAGTGACTCATCGCTAGACGACTGAATAGATGATAACGGCACGCTTTGATGTTTACTGCGTTGGTTGTTTTTAGCATACGAGTAGTTTCTTATCGCGTATGCAGGTGCGTTGCAATAGTGATACAAATTGTAAGCGTACAGGGCAACGAACGTTACAACTAAATCAGAATCCGGATTGTTTTCTTATTCAGAAAATTTTTATTTCAGTTTTGTTTTAGAGTTTTTAAGTTTTTTTATGGCATGAATGCTATTTTTACTTAATTTACGTATATCAGAAATAGCAAAATAATACAATTTGTATTTTTACAGACACTTGTGCGTCAGTGAGCACTACACATAAAAAATACTGTGCAAAATTTGCGTCATAATTATTTTTTCAAAATAGGTATAAACATTTTTGGGAAAATAAAATGTTTTAAACTTTTTACCACAAATGTAATAAATAAACAAAGTTACAGTAATCAGTACCAGACAAGTTTGCATTATTTGCAATAAGCAGTGAACGTGTTAACGTATCTAGAGTGGTAACTTATGAGGTGAATATATTGATTGGTCATATTTTTTATTGGTTTTGTTACTCTGAATTTAGCACTATTTTTATCAGTATTGAGTTTATGTGAGACAAGTTTGTGTTTATTTGTTGCCTTAAAGGATATAAGATTAATTAGATTAGTAACAATATTTATGTAAGAATGTGTATCTCGTAATAGAAATTTAGATGTTTAAAAATTAGAATACGCCACTAGTAGGGGAAAAAGTCAATGACCAATACATTAAAGCATTTTATATAAATATGACATAAATCTTAAATTCAAGTTCAAAATAAGATTGCAAATTAAGATTCAAAGCTATTAAATGAATTTTAAAGCGAAGTATAAAGTAATGTTTATATCAAGAATAAATTAACATTCACTTCAGAATTTATAAAAAATAACGAACCGTCACTGATCAAACTGTGACTTGTTTTAGTTTAAAGGGCAAAATATAGAGGCGTCACTTATCGATAAAAGTTCACTAAACTCAACAAAAACTGTGTAAAAGATCATGTTTGGGCAATCAAATTTTTGTATTACAGTTACACATAATTGTGTATATGGATGTATTACTTGATTTTGATCGGGAAAAAATGTAGTTCAATTGTATAATGATGTTAAACACAGCAAAAAAATATAGAATAGAATTTCACGGTAACCCTAGCAAATCATTGGAAAATTTCTGGTATTCTACGTAGTAAAATAGAACATACGTAGCAAAATTTAATTAACACCTTCTAGAAAGTCGGTTTTATGAATTTTCATTGGCCAATTTAAATATTCGCCTGCTAAAGAGATTAAAAGTTATAAATAGGACTAGGGAATGAGAGCTAGTCCATCTGCAATGTGTATCAACGCGAGACCGTCGCGTGTGAAAGTCCTAAGTTAACAACAAGGGATTCTTGATGGTTTAAACGAGCGAAGCCATTTTGACAGTTGTGAAACAAAAATTTATAGTTTCTAATAAATTCTAAATTGAAAATTTTTCGCGTTGAATTAAATAATAGATTATTATGGCTATACTTCATAAAATATGGCAAAATAAACGACCATAGGAACATTTCATAGTTAAATAAACAAAAGGTGACACACAAATTATTAAAGTTTGAGTATAAGCCGTGGTAAATAATAGCACAGACATTACCAACCATTAATGCGTATTTATATTGTAATAGTGTAAATAAAATAGTAAAGTTCAATATACGTGTCAAGTCGTTTACGCCTAGTGAAACGAGATGTTAGTGTTAGTGTACCTTGCTTACTAAAGGACAAATAAATGAGTTTGTCAGGAAACTAAAGTTCAAAGAAATTGGACCAGATCTATATTGGAATTATTGCGAGTGTTTGTGCATATTGGGATCCAAAGGGGTATACCAGATATTGGATGTTAACTTCTTTATGTAAAAGGTTTATTTTCTTTATGTAATGATGAAACAATGATCATGTGCTGATATTGCATACCAATTTTAAAATATAATTATAGCTTTACTTCATTATATAAACAATCCTATGTGTCTGGGCCCGATCACTGAATTTATATGTACTTAGTTTATGTAGCTATGCAGAGAAGATAAGAAGTATTTAAAATTATGTGCATACGTTATGGCAATTAATAAGCTTGTTATATATGTTTAATTTAAAAAACTTTTAAGTACAGATGTATGATGATATTATTATAGTTAGTCGGAAAAAAAACCTTGTCCACTTACATAATGGTGACAGAATGTTCTAACTGTATTTAAATTGATTGTCACATACTCTAACATATTAGACACTCATAACACAAGTTAATTACAATTATGTAGTAACTTAATTTTTCCAATTTTTTTTTGAGCTGTGAAATGATCATCGAGCGCAAATTGGTATCTTACAACTTAGAACACATCACCGACGCCGCCGCAGAGTTCATCCTCTGGGTTCCCACCAGGTGCCTGTATAATAAAAGGGGCTGATCAAAATCATTCAGTTCTTCTTGCTGTGGTTGACAAAATTTTAATAAGGTATTGAGTGTATTTTTTCCCGTATGTTCTAACGGCCGAATAAGCTGTTTTGTTTTGTTTTTTTGAATTAGTTTCTTAGTAGTCGATCGTTTTTTAATATTTAATCCAAACGTATTCATCCGTGCTATAGTCAAATTTGTGTGAATTCTTTTGATTTGTTGTATTGGTTATTTTCAACCGATATTCAATGTGACGATTACTTTACGAGGGGACGCAACTTATTTATTACAAGCATTTGTTATTTTGGCGTACAATTAATATTTACAGTAATTTTAGTAAAAGCTGACATTAAAACTAGCTAGTATCGTCGCCTATTAGGTAAACGAAACGACTTAATTGGAATAGAAGAAAATAAATGTAACGATTGAGTAGTTATCTCAAAGGTGATGGTTTCATAATACATATCTTTAGGTTAACGAACATGTATTTTTTTAAATGTGAATCCAGCAGTGATCCCCATTTATTATACAGCACACTATTTACTCGCTTTTTAATAGTTTTGATTGAGATCCTTGCATTAACGTCAATATTTTTTTTGTTTACATTAAGTAAAGTAACTACGTTCGAAAACTTTACGAGTGATTATTTAATTTTAACGTAACTTTTAAAGGTTGATACGTTGATGCATTATTTTCATGAATTTGAGCATATTTTATAGCGGATTGATTGATACAATTTCAACGGTAGTAAAATGAAGTAAAGTGAGTTCTCTTCTTGGAAGTATAATTTCTTTGAAATTTAGACTAATTTTGCGGCACGCAAGTAATTTAGATAAGCTTGCGACATTATTTGTAGCCTTGCAGGTATAGTGAAGATCTTCAGGTCCCAGTACCATCTCTGATTACGTTCAGGTAAGTGAGTTATTTGAGTATTTAATCGAGCTGTGAACTGGTGTAATTAGACATTTCAACCCCGATTGTGTCATTTCAAATACTCTGGCGCTCTTTCGTTTCTTTGTCAACTCAACCTCTATCTCGATTTATTTATAGTAAGCTATCCTTATTTCGTCCCAAATTTATTATTTAATCTTATGATCCATCTATATTTTCAATTTTATAAATATCTCCTTTATTAAAATTGAATTAACTCTTAATTAATTTTTAAATTAATTCTCGTTCAAATTTAATCCGTTTAAAATTAAGCCTTCCTTTTTAGTCTTTTAATTATTCAAACATATCGCGCCAAGAGAAATTGAATTTACACAGCAATGGATAGGCACTTTCCTTTGATGGCATTCCTTCATTGGTATTGTACGGGACCGCATTAAATTACTTTGTACGTACGCATATTAAATTTTTCAACCCGCTTATTTCCAAACCGATGTTAAATTGTGGAGTTTATTAAAGGAAATTTTACTGAAATAGCCGACCGGCGAGGAGTGAGCAGAATAATGCTTTAACGTTTAGTCTTTTTATTTAATTTTACGTTATTAATCAGAAATACAGTTCTAACTGAAGACATAATTTTTTTTCCTAACCGAAACAAAAAAATTCTATTGTGCGCAAAATTTAGTAACACCGAACCCCCAACCACCGAGCTAGTCGAGCAAAACCCGAATTTTAACCGTTATCCCGTCCTACTGCCCGTTTATACCGTAACACCGCATATTATGCGAGCTAACGTAGCGAAGTGAGCGCTGTAATGTATGCGAGAAATGTTAAGGATTGTTACCAGTCGAGATGGGTTCATTAGTTTTTGTGCGTTGGCGCATTAATTTACAGACACCAATAATAAATGCGTATGTTAATTTACAATTTCCTAAAATATTTCATCAACTATTAGAGGTTGCTTTCAATTCAGTGTATTCGATATTATTAATAAGTAAACACTTGAAACGCAAAATGGGGAATGTCTAATTATTTGTTTATGCATCCAGTGTATGTGTGTTAAGGTGCTTTAACATCCACCCAAGCATGCATGTTAAATAGGGTTTAATACATTACAGAACGATAAATCAGATTAAATCTTGTGTAGATGTAGAAATAGTCGATTATATACCAAGGTAAGGAGTGGATCATTACAGCCCTAGCGCGATTATAATAAAGCGCGTGGGCTATAATGACATCTCCTGAGCCGTGGTGTATATACTATTTTTTCCGCTACTAGTAATATTACAATAATTTTTACAATAATAATTGTAAATAAATGACCACAGTTCAAATTTAAAATATTTATTTCAAATCAAGAAACAGTTGTTTGTTTCTTGTGTAGCTGAAGGAGATGTCGAAGATTCTCTGGCAGTTAACAAAAGTATTGCACTAATTGTAACATTAATTATAATTTTTATAAAAAATCGTTCTTTGTAATAATGTTGCACTTTTGAATAACTAACCTAAAATATGTCGACGTGTGTATAAATGATTAAATTATTTTGTAAGTCCACCAAAATGATGTGAAACGTAGTGATAATAACTAGCTTTATCCAAAATACTTAATTTATTTGATCATTTCTGTTTAACATTCATAATATTTGCAAATGTAGGTTTGACATTGTCCGGGTTATGTCGTTTGAAAATCTTAAAACTAAGGTCTTACTCATTAATTTCCCTTGTGATCTAGTAACTTAACTACACTAAACATAACATGTAGCACACTTCCCGCACAATGTTGTGCTTTACACTATCGCATTTTCACTAACTCAAAGCGATTCGTGTTCTTGAGTCTCTTAATAGATTTGTGTTGTCCAGGAGCTGGGTGTCTCGACGTTTACATGGTTGAGTAGCCTTTGTTCATGGCTGATGGTATGTTTGCTGATGGTTTGGTCAACAGTATCCATTTGAAGGTCCCGATGGATATCTCTGCTTAGGTGGTACCAGGGTGCATCAACGATGTTCATTAGTGCTTTGTTCTGAAAACGCTGAATCACTTGGATGTTGCTTTTGCTGGCACAACCCCAAAGTCGGATGCCATAGGTCCGAACGAGTTTCAAGATTGGCTTATACAAGAGCAGCTTGTTATGTGTAGACAGCTTGGAGTTTCGTCCAAGTAGCCAGTACATTTTGTCAGTTTAATGTTAAGCTTTTCACGTTTCTTTTTGACATGGACTCTCCAGCGAGTTTTGCATTCTCAAATATTTAGCTGAGCCAGCATGGGGATCAGGGAATCATTTATTTTAATGGGTAGATGTTGCCTCTCTTTGTTAGTAAAGTCGATATGCACAGACTTGTTTTCATTTAACTTGATGCGCCAAGTTTTAGTCCAAGTGCTGCTTCTATCAATAGAGGTTTGGAGTTTTTCTGCAGCTTCTTTATGATCTCTTCTACAGGAATGACAGCAGTGTCATCAGAAAATGTTGCTATTGTTTCATGTTCAAGATCCGGGATGTCACTGGTGTATAATAGATAGAGTACTGGACCTAGTATACTACCTTGTGGTATGCCTACTCTGATTTATTTTAATTCAGAATAAGCCTCTTCTTGCTTAATTCTGAAATATCTTTCAGTTAGGAAGGATTGTAAAAGCAGTGAAAACTGTTGTGGTAGATACTGGTTTAGTTTGTGAAACAAGCTTTCATGAGACACTTTGCCGAAAACCTGAGCAACGTCGAGGAAAACGGTGGAGCAGACTTCTCTTTCTTCTAGTGATTTTTCAATTTCTCAAGGAGTATTCTTTCACATAATTTCGAAATAAATATACGATGCTACGTCCTGTAGAGGCTTTCCTGGGTTAGGGATCATTATCACTTCTGCAACTTCCACATCTTAGGGACATACTTCACTCCGAAGGATGCGTTTATAAGATTGGTAAGCTTTACTATACCCTTTTTTGGGAGTTGCTTTAAAACTTCGCCAGTGATCAGATCAAGCCCGGTTCTTTTTTCGGGTTGATATTCGTTTTATTTCATCTAAAACTTCTTTTGGCGAAGTAGGTCTGATGATAGTATTTTCCTATTAAGGTGCAGTCTAGGTTTGAGGGTCTTCCCCATCGTTTGGCTGAAAATACTCTCTAGGTGTCTGCGAACCTATACGCTTTTTGCATATTGTTTCGGGCCCAGCTTCCATCCGAATTTCAGATTGGGGGATTATGCAAAACAGGTCTTTTTAGCCGCTTGATAGCCTTCCTGTTTTGTTACCGTTAGTTAGTTCACTCAAGTAGTCTCCAATCGCTTCGTTTTCGATACGCTATATTTCGCGTTTTAATTGCTGTGTTGCACTGTTCAGATTTGTATTGTCTCTAGGTGCTCTAGGCTGTTGCCATTTCCGCTTGAGTTTTTTCTTTTCTGTAATAAGATTCCTAATCTCCTTAGGATAGTTGTTTCCTTTGGTCTCCGGGTAAATTGGGGTGTGTTATCTTATGCTGCCAGATGTATATTTTAAACAAATAGATCAGTTTCAAAATCTAATTGTTCCTGTGTTCTTAGTGGAATTGAAATGTCGATTAGTTCTTCAAGTTGGGTTCTGAATCTGTGCCAATCTGTCATCTTATTAATTAAACTCGGTGTATTTTCTTTTTGGATTACATTATTACTTAATGTAAGGAGTATTGCAGAATGGTCTGAGTTCATATCACATGCTTCTTCAATATGGATATAGTTTGATTAGATATTGTTGATTACAGTCAATGAAATCAGGAATTTTATGCAGGTCGGTAGGCCAGTATGTTGGCTTCCGGTGATAATACTTCGCATTGTTGTTGTTAAAGGTTCTCTGCCTTTAGTTGTTATTAGTTTAGACCCCCAATGTTTTGCGTTAAAAGTCACCTCGAATGATGAACCTGTTTCCTTGGATATTCAGAAAGTCTACATATTCTTTCTTTATAGCATGTCCCGGTAGACAGTATAATGCGGTGATCATTACATCACATGATTTTGTTTTAATATTGACAGATGTAGCTTGTATTTCCACTGTTTGATAACCCATTTCTTGATGGTGTAAGATGGATTCCTTTATTATAATTGCGCTGTTACCTTCGGGTTTATATGACCCGAAATCAAATTGTTGTTTAGATAACTTCTTTGTTTATTAATATCTAAACTTCGTAGTTAATGACTTTGTTTCTAATCCATTGAAGAATAAGGTGACTTGTTTGTTTTAATAAATTTTTTTTCCTTATTTTTTTAAACATAATCGTATTGATTATGACCGCTGTAATACATTAGTAGGACGTATAAATTTGTATTTCCAATTATTTTATATTGAAACTTGAGGATAGATAATATGCATATCATCACATGCTTGTTCAAATGTATCTACCTATGCGAGTTACTACAGCATTTTTGGCAGGTCTGTAGCCGCGTGTGCAAGTCGAAACAGGAACAGACTTGCAACTTGCAGCAGGTATAAATATCATATCGCAGTATGCAACCGACAGTTTTGTTTGTTACGTTTCAGAGTAAAGTGCGGTTTGTTTGTTGTACGTAGTTCTTCTAAAGTGCTGAAATAACAATAATGGCAAAAAAAATATCTTAGTGGCGAAGACTTAGAAAAACTTATTGATAATTTGAGTGACATTAGTGACGATGAAGCTTCTGAAGAAGAAAATCAGTGAGGATAGTGATTATGAACAGTCAGACGATGATTTTTTCGACGATGCTTGATGGACAAATCCTATGAAATTGATGCCACCTGCTCAATCGGTTCAATCTAAAGATAATGCCATAATTTGGATGTTAGATCCATTTTCTCAATCAGGGCATGCAACTAGTGCAAATATCATAAAAGTCGCTCCAGGTCCAACTAGATACAGCAATACACGAGTCCAGGACGTAAAATCTACATTTCAGCTATTTTTCAATATTTCTCTGGAAAATATAATTTTGAAAATGACTAACATCGAAGGGCGTAGAGTGTACGGTGACAAGTGGCAAGAATTAGATGACATTACGTTGCAGGCGTATATAGGTTTGTTACTGTTAGGAGGAGTTTACAGATCGCATGATGAATCTACCAGAAGTTTTTGGAATGCAGAAACAGGCAGACCTCTTTTTCGCGTAACAATGTCGATGAAACGATTTTATTATATACCACGCGTGTTACGGTTTGGTAATAAAGAAGATCGTCAAGAAAGAAGGCTACGGGATAAGTTGGCTCTATTAGAGAATTTTGGGACAAATGGGCTGAAATACTACCAAAATTGTACAATTCTGGGCAAAACGTAACTGTGGCATCAAAATATGGACGCTTTGTGATAGTGCGAGTTCTTATGCTTTAGAAGTTCAAGTATATACGGGAAAATCACCTGGGGAAAACCTGAGAAGGATCAGGGGGTGAGAGTAGTTTTAGACCTTACTTATGGACTAAGAGCTCAGCACGTAACTTGCGACAATTTCTTTGCATCGTATGAATTGGGTCAAATGCTTCTCAAGAGAAATCTTACTATGTTAGGGACTGTCAGGAAAAGGAAGCCTGAGCTACCTATCATGGAAATAAATAACGTTGTGCATAGTTCCAAATTTTATTTTACTAAAAATACCGGAGTTGTGTCTTATATTTCGAAAAAATACGAGAAGGTCATTCTAATGAGTACGTTTCATAACCAGAAACAAATAAGCGACAGAGAAGAAAAAAAACCACAAATTATACTTGATTATAATTCTACCAAAGGAGCAGTTAAAACATTAGAACAGCTAATCGATACATACACATGCAAACGAAAAACAAATCGATGGTCCATAATCTTATTTTACAACATTTTAGATACCAGTGCTTATAATGCTTTGTCTTATGGCGCGAAATAAATCCAGACTGGAATAAAAATGTTTTGTTAAAAAGAAGACTGTTTTGGAACAACTGGGCAAACAATTGGTAAATCTCACATTTTGTCCAGAAAACATCTTCCCCGTAATGAATAAGCAGCTGCAATTGTAACAGCTATTCAACAACCATTGGTGCAAAATTCTACCGCACCTCTTGCTGGAACTAGCAACAAAAACAAACGAGCACGCTGCAAATTTTGCCCTTCTAAATGTGATAACAAAACTAATATGACCTGCACTAAGTGTAAAAAATATTTGTATAAAGAACACGTGACCTATTATTGTCCCGACTGTAAGAAGTAGTGGATCATATCAATTATTAGACATTTTTATTCCGTTTTCTTTTTTTTTATTTAAATTTGGTTGAATTTATTGTTTCATATAAAAAACATTGCATTAGAGAAATAAAGTTAATAAATGTACAAAAATTGTGGTTATTTTGGTTTTAATTCATATTTCAGGAGTTCGGGTCATTATAACCCGAAGGAGCATAAGTGTATAGTCTTGTCGAGGAGAACAGCAGGGTTAACATTGTTGTTATTTGTTTTGCCAGACACTGCTTGACGATAGGTCTTGTTCTTAAATTTGGTTCCTGGCTGCGTTGTAGCTGCGTTTGTTGTTTTAGGTTGTGTAGACCTATGTGGCTGTTTAGGTAGGCTCGGGTCCTTGAGCTGTTTCATCTTGATGCTCTGCATCTCTTTTGCTACTATACATCCTCGATACTTAGCTGGATGTTTATCCCCACAGTGCACACATTTTGGAGTTGCATCTTTTGGTTTTTCACAATTCACTGTGTGATGTCTCCCAGTGCATCTTAATTGGCTGAATTTGTACCCGTACACCCATGATGTCGGTTATATTGAAGATTTTATTAATGTCTTCGTCATGTCTAAATGATAGCATGAACATGTTCAGAGGCTGTCTTGTTTTGTATTTTAATTTCCTGGCAGTCACAAGTAGCTTATATCCTCGTCTTCACATGTCCTTTGTTATTTCATTTGGATCACAACAGTGATGAAGATTGACGGCCATTACCTTCATTGGTAGCCTTTGTTTGTTTTTGTAGGAGTGCCACTGGTACCTTTTGGGTTTCGGTTGCTCGGATTCTTTTTCTAGGGTTTTTGGATTATGTTGTCGAGGGGTGAGTGATGTATCCATCTTCCTTCTTTTCCTATTTCTTTCTTATCCACTCCGTTACTTTCGCTAATTCATCCTCATCTGTGAAGTACTGTACTTCAGTTTGTACCTTCACTTGCGATGTTGAGTTTTGAGCTGATCTCTCGTCAAGCTCTGTATATTTGGTTCGAATCCTGTATATTGCGTCTGCAAATTTTGTAACCGCATCTGCATGTTATTCAGTTGGATGACAAGGTCATTTTAGCACATTCTTCTGCTTTCCAAGCATTAAATAACGCTTGTTCGTTTTGAGATCTTGAACTATTTTCTAGGAATAGTTCATTGTTTCGACATTTTAGGTATTTTAGCGTCCTTTCGCGTTTATTAAATCCCCATTATATTATTATATTAGAAATCACTTCAATTAAAATGCAATATTTCATACACATATATAAAGGTGAAAGGTTATTTGCAATCTTTAACGTTCACGCACATAAGTGTTTATATAAATGTAAAACTATTACCTGTTTAACTTGTTCCTCACTATTGCAAAAACACGTTTTTAAAAATTAAAAATTTTACTATTCGATTTGCATGTCGATGTACCGGGTGGCCAACTAAGAACGGCCGTCGGCCATATCTCAGGAATGGATTATAGCACAGGTTCGGGAAAAAAATTTTTATAACAAAAGTGGCCTCGAGAAATTATTTTCAGAATTATAGGTCCACCGCTAGAGGACTTATTTGATTGTTAAAATTTTAAAAAGCAAAATTTTTCAAAATTTACCCAATTAAGAGGAATATTAAATATTATAATCAGATTCCTCGACAAATTCTGCATATTTTTATTTGACAAGTTTTAGTCTATCTCTTCAAATAAGGGGTGGGGGAGAGTGGGAACCTTGTTACGAAAAAACGCCTTTAATTCAGGTTCTGCTTGACCGATTTTAATAAACTTGATGTTGTTTGAAGGAGATTTTGTTAAACAATAAAAAACTTGTAAATTTGAAGCAATCTGATTAATAACATAAATGCTAGAGGACGCTGTTTAATATTTTTTCAATATTATGTTTTCTCTTTACAATTTTAAATGGAAGCATAAAAATTTAAGTAGGTCTTTAAAAAGTAGACTAAATTAGTAATAAAACAGTGAAAACTGCAAGTCGATATCTTTTTCCTATCCTGAGATATCGTAAGAAACAGGTAAATGGCGGGAATTGTTCTTCCAACGTCTAGTAGGCTAGTTCGCGTTAACGGAAATTATTAAATTTAGCCTGGATGAAAAGATCTTACATTGGTCTGCAGTAATTTAAACTGTTATCATACTAATGTTATGGTTGCCGTTAGATTACCTAAATGTAATGCTGTCGCTACTAACAATGAGAACAAATTATAAAATAATAATGTGATAAATCTAACAATTAAAACCTTAAATAAATAACTAGGTAATTAGTGTCTTCCTAGATGTTCAATATGTCGTCCATCATTTTCAATGCATGAAATCAATCGCTGACGGGTGGAGAGAGCAGCAGTTTCTATTTCTGCCCTTGAAATACTTCGTATTGTCTGTCGTATTCATAAATAAACTTCCACGTCCTATCCACCTTTCAGGGTATGATTGATCTAAGAAATTCCGAACATCTCTAGAATAATGTGCCGGGCACCCATCATGTTGCAAGAACATGTCACGACGAATGGTCAAGGGTACGTCTTCTAAAATAAGTGGCTTAAAAAATCTAAATACCTTTCTCCATTAACAGTCTCATTAAAAAAAGAGGCCCAATTATTTCTCCACCTAGAATCCTGCATCAGACATTTACAGACCAACGACCCTGATGTTGGACCTCCTGAATCCAGTGGGGATTCGTTTCAGACCAGTAGTGCATATTATGTCGATTTACACTACCATCACTATGAAAAGTAGCCTCATCTGTCCACATAATTCGTGAAAGTATTTCAGGATCGTCGTGTATCATATTTGAGAGCCAGTTGCAAAAATCCTACCTGGTATCGAAATCTTGAGCATTCAAACTATAGTGTAGGACCATGTGATATGGGTGCAATCTAAAATAGTATATATTATAAAGTAATCAGATCAATAAGACACATTGAAGTCCTTCGTTGTTAGTAAACGAAAAAGGACTTTAAATGCATTAACTCTCGTAATGTTTTCGCCCGGCCTCTCATTTTTATTATTGTTACCTTTTTACTTTACTTTGCTTCACTTAATTATCATGTTGTTAGTTAAAATCTATTCACATAGCATAAGACCATTTCATTAAATAATTTGGTGTTTTATTGAAACTGGACATAAAATAGCGACAAATACATTAGTCATGTTGTCACAAGTTAAGTTTGATGTAATGACATTTTCGGTATGATAAAAATGAGAAACATATAACGAGAAACATACATTAATAAATAAGTAGTCACCTGTGTTCTCTTAAAATATTTTGGACGGTGGTTCGACATATACCCAAGTCTCTAGCTATAGCCTTGGTGCTTGAATGAGGGTTAACATTTACATAAGCTAAAACATCAATAACATTTTCCTCTGTTCTACCTCTGCGTTGTCTTCGGTACACAGGAAGATTCACATTTCCAGTAGCACGCACACGGTGTGCGAGTCCGAGAAAAACTCTTCTGCTGTGATGCCGTCAGTTCGGGTACTGCAGTGCATACTACACTCTAGCAGCAACGGTTGCATTTCTCATACATTCAAAATAAACTGCCAACATATCAAATGCTTCTTCATTTGTAAGAATCATTTTGGTACGAAAAGATAAAGAAAGTCCATTCAATGCAACACGATGAATAATTTTTGACATATGCGCGAAAATCATAGTTTGCTTGTTTTCAACAGGGAATTTATTTTATATCTTACATGGCCCTCTTTACTAATTTTGTTGTCATCAGTAAATCGTAATTCATATTTTAAATTGTATTTGTTGTTGCTGTGCAAATATCGGTTTTTATTGATATTTTATGCTTTTGATTTACTAACACATCGCTTGAAAACAAATATAACATTCTTATATAATTAAAAAAATGTTAGATTTATCACATTATTATTTTATAATTTGTTCTCATTGTTAGTAGCGACAGCATTACATTTAGGTAATCTAGCTGCAACCATAACATTAGTATGATAACAGTTTAAATTACTGCAGACCAATGTAAGATCTTTTCATCCAGGCTAAATTTAATAATTTCCGTTAACGCGAACTAGCCTACTAGACGTTGGAAGAACAATTCCCACCATTTACTTGTTTCTTACGATATCTCAAGGTAGGAAAAAGATATCGACTTGAAGTTTTCACTGGTTTATTACTAATTTAGTCTACTTTTTAAAGACCTACTTAAATGTTTATGCTTCCATTTAAAATTGTAAAAAGAAAACACAATATTAAAAAATTATTAAACAGCGCCCTCTAGCATTTATGTTATTAATCAGATTGCTTCAAATTTACAAATTTTCTATTGTTTAACAAAAGCTGTTTCAAACAACATCAAGTTTACTAAAATCGGTCAAGCAGAACCTGAATTAAAGTCGTTTTTTCGTAACAAGGTTCCCACTCCCCCCCACCCCTTATTTATTAATTTAAGGGGGGGATAATTGTAGTATATTGCCTTAGTTACCAGCTGATATAGTAGCAATAATATAAATAAACAAAGTTAAAATAAAATATATTTCTTCTTAATAATTTAATTATTAATACATGTAAGTGCATTGCACTTTAGATTTCACTAGACCATCACAATCAGTAGTAAGAACATTTTTTATACTGTAATTTCATTTTTACAAATACTCACCCTAACCTTACCTTTTCAACCGACATTTTAATAAAAAGCTAATATTGGTACCATCACCTTTTGTTAAAATCTTATAGCTGTATAAAGTTTATTAAATTTTTTTTCAAAACCTTTAGGATTAAGGTTTAATTTAAATGATATAAAAATATATTAGAACCATTTACGTAAACTGAATAATCCATTTAAATCCAGTAAATTTCATATACATTTAATTAAATTAAATGTAAATATTAAATATAGTTGTTATGACAACATTAGTCCATTAAGGTGTACTTTCCCTTAATTATTACATCGTAATGTGTTGTGTTTATTCTGTCTTTATACACATATTTCAGAGATTTAAAATTACATTTATGTGGTGAAAGATAATATCTTTAATTAATATTTTAGCATTTCACATACTCTCCCATATTCCATTTTATGAGATTTTAATTATGACAGGGGTGGTTTAGTTCTCACTGAAGGCGACGTTCACTTTCAGGAATCCAAAATGAATAGCGATGACATTTATTTTATTCCGTGCGTGGATGTAAGTTACGAAAAGATACAAAATTTAATAACCATAAATTATGCTGGAAGTACTTATCACACTTTCCCACGTGAAACTGTATAAAATTTATTCAAAAACTTAAAACTGTTTAAAACAGTTTTTAAGTAAATCTACAATTTAAAATATAACAATGACATTTAATAATTTTAAATTACTTAATTTTTTATTATTAAATTTTAAATTACAATTTTACACCGCAAAATTGCGTATAATATTGATCCAAGATTTCTAAATGTGCGAGAGACTTAATTTTGCATAGTTTTTCAATGGATTAATTGTCTACGAAGTCATTAATTTGAAACAAAAAGTACTGATCAATATAAATGAGGAAGGTACGTAAACTTCACTTGGTGAACCGTAAGTAATTAAATAAAAGGATAAATTGCTTACAAGCTCCAACTGTCATGAAATTAGAAAGAAAACCAAAGCAGTCCTAATGAGTTATCACGGATTCGTTCCTTTTTAAGAAAATTAATATTGAAATTCAAATTTTTGAACACGTTATTTGAATATAGATTTTCACTGAAGTATCAAAACTTTTGTTGAAATACATAAAGAAATGAAATTAAGTCAGGCTTTATAAGATCATTAAAATGCTAAATTGAGCATTTCAATAAACGAAAATCCTTTTAAAGATCTTCAGGCCACTGTTGCATACTTATCAAGTTATAAGTAAAATAAAACGACTTACGTTTAATTCCGCTCCAGCCGTTGGAAAATAGCGGAATGGTGGAGTACGTCCTTTAACGTATTGGAATATTTTTATACCAGCCTTTTTCCATTCAACCTTATGCAGTTGTTCTAAGGGCACACTGTGATCACATTTTAAAGTGACGTCTCCGCCTTTTATGGCATATTTTGGCATGACGAGTTCTAGTCTATCTATTGTGGCAAGACAACCTGAAAATTAACAAAACAAATAGATATTAGAATTGTGTGTACTTAACTGTAAATATAAATTAAGCACTACCCATAGCGAGATCTATGGACATTTGTATTACGGTAGACCACAGTGAATAAATCATAGGGTTTTTAGGGTTATATTATATACATGTTACTCGTCTTCTGAATATTTCATATCTCCCGAGATTACGACTATAATTTTTTTATTGAAACTTTCCCCGAAACTTATTTATTTAACACTATTAAATTATGCTAAAAGATATAACTGTAATTGATATAAACATTTACTGGAGAGGATTTATAATTTAACAGAAAACGTAGATATTATTTATTATTGATGCTACAAGGGATGTACAGTATTTAATGTACTTAGCATAGAATACAACATTATTTTTCAACAGAATCCCCTTGAACGTGAAGACATTTATTCCATCTCACTTATTCCATCTATGTTCAAGCATAGCAACACCTTTCATGAAAAACTCGGAGTTATGATCACTGAAGAAGGTCTGCATTGCTGTCATAACCGCATCATCGCTCGCAAACTTTGTTTCCCGAAAACTCTCTTTTAGCTTTGGAAATGTGGATAAAAATCACTGGGAGCTAAGTCAGGGGGGTAGGAAGGATGCTCTATAACTTCAAACCTAGCGTCATGAATTGCGTTTATAGAAATAAGGCTCTTATGAACTGGGGCGTTGTCTTGTTGAAAGAAAATTCTGCGTGACAGTGTTCCTCTTCCTTTTTCTTTAATGCAATAACGAAATTTTGTAACTAATGCTGCATAATATTAACCAGTGATTGTGTGGCCACCTTTCAAAAAATCTACAAGTAAAATTCCTTCGGCATCCCGAAAAATTGTAGCCATTATCTTGCCCGCTGAAGCCTGTACACGAAATTCACGTAGATGGGGAGATCCTATATGACACCACTTCATACTTTGTTGTTTACTCGGGATCGAAGTGAGCAACCCAAGTTTCATCAACCGTAACATAACGATCGAGGAAACATTTAGGATTACTGCTAAATAAGGCTATTGAAGAAGTGACTCTCAAACGCTTTCGCTTTCGTACCCGTCTTGCTAACACCTTTTGAATACCTAAATAGTCATTTATTATGGTTCCAATCATACGATTTGAAAGGAATGTTATCTCCGCTACACGTCTTGTTATCAATCGATGAGATTTTTTGATCATGTCATTCACAAGGTCAATTTTTTCTGAAGTACACGCAGAATGCGGCCGACCAGCACCTTTTGCATGTTCGCAGGTTCTTCTGCGCTCGAGACCAATTTTTTACTACTTGATAGGAAGAAGCAGACTCTACAAGTACGCCAACCATATCTGTATGAATTTCTTTAGGTGTTAACCCTTTCTTTTGTAGGTACTTGATGACATCACGAAGCTCAGTCTTTTTCCATTTCCTAAATATTCGTGCAATCAGTACATTCAACTTGGACAACTTTGACACTATTAAAACTCGACTAACCAAAATTGACAGTTTGTTTGTCAACAAAATATCAAAACAGGTGCGGTTACTAGGGGCAACATATCTGAAAGTCATCTATGCTAGGGACAACAAATACTGTACATCCCTCGTATAATTAAGGATACTTAAACAATTTCATCTGTTTCACTATACTACTGATTTTAAAATAAGGTGTACAGTGTACTTAACAATGCTGCATGCATAAAATACACTATATCGTTATATTTCGTAAAAACCATCCTGTATGTACTATAATTTTAAGAGCATATAGACCCCTTTACTGCTCAATTAGGTTTCATGCGAACAACGTCTGCATAATCGCGCACTATTAGGTCAATCGTCATAGTAGAATGACGTAGCCTGGATACAGTGTATTCGTTCTAGGACTGTTCGCGAGTGAATTAGTAATTCCCCCTTCCAAACTGTATGGAGTAAGATTTCTAAAAAGTCAGCGGTCCTTGAAGGTTTCTACATTAAAATTGCAATAAGCATCTGGGTGTTATTTTCACATTATCTAATCACTAATATGGATGATATTATGATTAATACGTAATTTGCATGTAAGCCACATTACAACTATGCAATTAATTATCACTCGTCAACTTACTAAGTTGCAAGAGAGCTGACTTTTTTGATTACGTGCGTTTATTTTAACAAATGCCCGGAGAAATTTTAAATTCCTAATCACAAATGCTTGTTGTAGAATTATTAAAATATTTTGGACAAGAGAAGGAAAGTTGCTGGCTTTACAACAGGGAAGCGAATTAGTAACTAACTATCTGTGTAGCAATGTTAATAATAATTATTTTAGGGAGTGTTATGCTTTATACGTAACTTTAGGAACTACACAAAATACAATGACAAGATACAACGAAAATTTGATATTAAGGACACCAAATAAATCTAGCAGAATGAGAACGCATACCAAAATTTATAACAAACGCGGAGCTCATTATGCCCTTGATGGCAAACAATAGTTAACAGATACCTACTTATTGGTTTACGCCTCGTCGTCGTAAGAATTCATACTTAAGTATTAATTATATCGCAAAGTAAGTTTGAATCCAGCAATATTGTTTGTATTTAGAAGTAGGTGTCATAATAATATGTATAGCAACAACGACAAAATGTAAGTTTATTTTGTTTTGTATTTAAATTCGTTTATCGTCGCTATTTGTTTATAGAGAATACTTGTCTCTATCCTCATGAAACGAATTTCGTTTCTACAATATTCACTTATTTTATACATGTATGTAAAAATAGTTATTTCAAAAAGCGCATTAAGTTTTATTTGAAGCACTTGTAATTCACAGAAAAAAGAGGAAGTTAAATTTATAGCCCACTAAATGTATAAATGCAATAATAATTTGTTTTGTAATTAATGAACCAGCAAACTCGTTAGCATGTTTTGGTGAAGATAAATATACCAGACACTCGTAGACCATATGGTTCATTGAAGCCGGATTGCATTGTTTTTTGTCGTTTTTCTTATTAAATATCTCTGGACTTTTTAGAAATATATATGTGAAACTAGGAAGGTATATGTTGCAATAAGTTATCCATTTGTTTTGATTATTTCTAGCGATTTTGAGCTTCCGGTTTAACCAGAAGTAATGTCGACTTTAAATTTTTTAATCACACACCCTGAGTATTTTATTACGATTTCAAACTTATGGGTGCCGCTATATTTTATTTCAAAGCCGACTGAGATAATAACAAAAATAGTCCTGGAGACAAAATCAAATTAGATTAGATTATTAAATAAGCATTGTTTTAACTAAAATGCGAAATGCCCGAATTAAATGAAAGAGAATGAATAGAAATATTAATGATAATTGGCTTTAACGACAGAAAAAGAACGCCTCAAGAAGTTTGTAATCTTTTTAATGATATTCATCCAAATCGACAAATATCTCGTTCAGTTGTTACAAAAACTTTACAAAGATATAATAGAAGTGGCACAACTGCTACAAACGACGTAAATCAAAATATTGCGCTATCTTTAGAAGAAAGTCATCATATGTCTACTAACGAGCTCGCTAATATTTACGAAATTGTCCGTTGTTCAGTTAGCAGAATATTAAAAAAAGAAAAATACCATCCAAACAAAATACGTCTTGTTCAAGACCTGTCCGACGACGATTTCGATAGACAGTTAGAATTTTGTGAAACAGTCATGGATATTTGCAATCTTGGCAATATTTCATAAGAAATATAGTGTTTTAGACGAAGCTACGTTTTGTTTAAACGGTACAGTTAACCGACATAGCTGCCGCTGCTGGTCATAAACTAGCCCTTACTGGGCGAAAGAGACCCATACGCAACGTACCCAAAAATTGAACGTTTGGGTCGGTATTTATAAAAATAGAATTGTTGGACCCTTCCTTTTAGCATACACTTTAAATGCCAATAGGTATTTGGAACTTTTGGATACTCAAGTGATTCCGGCGAGGAAAATCGACAACTTCCAAATAATATCTGGTTTCAACAGGATGGGGCACCACCCCATTACGCTCGCGTTGTTCGAGATCACTTAGATATGTAATTTCCCCAAAAATGTATTTTAGAAGGAGAAGTATCATTGAATTGCCTGCAGGATCCCCCGATATTACTCCTGTAGACTATTTTCTATGGGGTTATTTGAAGTCAAAAGTTTATTTTCACCGACCAAACACCTTGCAAGAACTGGCCGATAGAATAATCCAGGAGGCTCGGAAAATCTCACCCGAAGTAATAGCCAATGTTACAAGGGAATTTACGAACAGAATAGCGTACTGTCAAGAAGTAAACCGTGCACAGTTTGAACATTTAATACGTTAAATTTATTTCCACTTTATGTAGTACTCTTGTTTAATTTTGTTGTTTTATTTACATAACTTTCATTTGTGTTATAATGTGAATCTTGCGTCTGTTTCATAAACTACTAGATCTTATTTAATTTTATCTCCAGAAGTACTATTTTTGTTAATATCTCAGTCGGCTTTGAAATAAAATGTAGTGAAACCCATATGTTTTAAATCGTAATAAAATACTCTATACAAATTTAAATTAATATACGGGGTGTCTTATTAAAAAATGTAAAGTCGACATTACTTACGGTTAAACCGGAATCTCAAAATCGTTAAAATAATATATATATATATCTATATATATATATATATATATTATATATATATATATATATATATATATATATATATATATATATATATATATATATATATAACATTTCCATTATGAAAAATCAAGTTCATAATGGAAATGGAGAAACAAAATAAGCTGCCCTTCTTAGACGTCCTCGTATACAAAAAACAAGATAGAAATTTGGGATACCACGTACATCAAAAGGAGACACGCATAAACCGATATCTAAACGCTGCGTCACACTATCATTCAGATCAATTACAGTCGGTGGTAAAAACATAACGAGATCTAGGACACTGGCAGACAAGGACAGTAATTAATTTTTTCTTTAATTGTGTCGTCTTTTATATCAACGCAAATATCTAAAAAACTAAGAGCTAATTCGAAAAAATGCCAGGTATAATTTTAGTTTCAAAATAGAGTGGTGAATCTGAAATAGTAATCTTTTGTCAAAAAAGCAGTGAGGCATACGTTTTTGTTTTGTTCTAAGTGATGACTTCAATACATTCTACGCCACTGGATGGAGCCGACTAACTGAAATTCACCGAAACAGTTGCAATCAGTGAGACATTAAGGTATACCAAATTTCAATTAGCTTTCTTTCTAGTTTTTAAGAAATATTAGAGTATTCGAAACAAGTTTTCCTTAAACACCCTGTATCTCGGTTAGGAAGCATTTTCAGAAACGCATTCCTAAGAATTTTTGTCATATTTTGAACTAGAATCTCCAGTTCTCGTTTTTCGGTGATTTTAAAACACACCCGGTGTTTCAAAAATGTCTGCCAAAATTTCTAGGTCGTATTCTGTGTATGAAATTAAGCTAATGAATATATGACCCAAAGGCCACCATTTTCGAGATACGGGGTGTAAAACCTCATTTTACGTTTTTTTTTATGTATCTCTGAATCTCTGAAACGAAGCGATTTATAAAAACTCCTATTTGAAATTTTTCCTTAGCTTGATGTTTTCCTCATCTTCACAGATTTTCAGATCGAAATAGTGAACCAGTGTCGTATGCTACGAAGTACATGAAAGCAAGTTTTCTTGTTTATCTTGGAAACGAGTCGCCAAATCACAAAATCGCAAGTGCCGTTATTCGTGTATATTGAGTGTAAAGATACGAAATTGGAAGCAAAATTCGAGTACAGCTAGTGGCGTAGAAGCTCAACCTGAAAAGCTGTTTTGAGCTTGCCGTATCTCCACCACTGTATGGAATAATTGAGTACCGAGAGCATCAATGTAGAGTGTGGGTAATGCACATAATATCAGATTGTCTGTGTGTATGGTTCCAAAGTAATCAAAAGAAAACATCCTTTTTTTCGAAACTTCAACGCCCTGTATCTCGAAAATGGTGGCCTTTGGACCATTTACATTAGGTAAAGTTAATTTGAAGTTGAGTTTGTCGTATTAATTTATTGTTCACAATGTCTCTAAGTTAAAATAATTCCAATTCATAATATTACGCTTAATAAGCTTGTTACAACCCTTCTTGCGTTGTATTAAAATATACCTTAATTTAAGGTCTTTCATTCGTTCTGTTGTAAGTATAAGAAAAAAGTTTTTAATTATTGAAATATAGGTTTGAGGTAGGCAACTTAATTTGCATATCTTTTTAAGGGTTTATAGTGCATATCTTCTTAAGTGTATATATTTCTTAAAGGTTTATATTCCCATAAATTATTTTTCTGATCATTCTATTCTCGCGTTACGTCATCATTGACTTAATCCTGCTCATATCTTTTGCGCAGGATGACATCATCGAACTTTCAAAGCATCCTTTTTTTCCACTTCCTGATGAACGTTAAGAGAAGCAGAAATTTTTTTTGGGTTTTCCCCTAAATTTTAGTGTAAAGTGCCATTAATTTGATGGTAAGAAATTTTAACGCATGATACAAAAAATTAAAACATTTGCTCTTTTCAGGCACTTTTTATTTTTTACTGTTACTTTTAATTTTACTTCGATTTACAATTTAATTACATTTTAAGTACGCATTCAATTTTACTGTTGCGTACGTATTCATTTTATGATTGCAATTTTTGCATTCAGAACTTCAAAATAATGCAATAAATATTGGATTCAAAATTTCAAGAAGAAATTTATGAGATAAAATTCCTTTCATGGGTTGGTTTACTACGTAAAACATTATTTCAAGATATTGCGCAATAATGGCGCAAGGATGACATCACCTTGGTTGACCGTTTCGTAAACATTTAGATACCAGAGGTTATTAAAAAATTTGAGTACAAAAATTTTACAAAGGTATTTATGTAATGATTTTTGAGTAATTTAAGGACAGTTTTAAGATATATTTTATTTAACCATATCTTATTAACTATCAATAAACATTCTTGTGTATTTTTATTTTTTTACATTTTGATAAAATTCTTATTGTTAACAAACTCGGTTCAGTTATTCCGACATTATTAAAAAAAAAATAATAACTTGGCGTCCGAGATCATTTTTATTAGTGTTACATTGCATTTTTATTATTTAGGTTAAGTGAAAATAATCGAGCAGAATTTGTGGTAATCAAGCAAATCAAATCGAATGGACCACCCTATTTAATCTACCGATTTGAGTCAAAGGCATTATTTGTGGTGAATGGTTAGTACTTCCAGTCAGTTTGACGATTTGTGTTTTGGAGAATTTATTTACTCATTATTTCTTTATTTCTTCATTATGTTATTAAATTTATTATACCATTTACACGACAATATTACAAGCTTGCCAGTATTTACAACTTGTCAAAAAAATACGTTAGCAGACTCAGCTTTTTGTCTGGTATAAGTAAGTAAAAGCGTGTAAGAAAGGTTTTGATTTGAATCAAACAGAAATTTTTGCCCCGATTGCTGATAAACTCAACAGTTATAGCATGAATTTGGATCAAAATTTATTTGATAACTCATAGACCGAAAGAGCATCTTCTGGTGTTGCATAGTAATAATTCGAATCAACTAACGTCATTGGAAGCGTAAATTCAGAACATATTGTCGATCATTTACAAAGAACCACGTGTCCGAAATTTGATGAAAAGACAAGAGATAGGTCAGAAACCCATTTGTCAAACTTGTCGATGAAAAGCCATATAGTAACATTGAAAAATATTATTTTAGTTAATTGTGTTACTAGTGAACCAGTGAATATTATTAAATCGATTCTTATTTGTGCGGACAATTTCGCGATTTTTACTTGGAACATTCCTGTAATGCTTCCTGAATCTGAAAAAATTGATGGAGTAAAATTCATTGCAAAGCTTTAAGCTGTTAAATTTGACAGTTACTTAGGAGTTCGTTTTGTTTAACATCGGTGTGGAAACTCGATCATTTTGCATGTAAGTAAATCGAACTTAGATTAGACAGAAAGAAAATTACTACCTTTTCGGAAGTTGAACATTTGTTAAATGAACATTGTCGCAAAACCCACATCGACGGACACTACTCGTTAATGCATCTTTTGCTCACAATCGAATGCATTATTTTCCAGCCCTACACTTTGTAAGGATGAACAGCACCAGAGTGTTTTAAATTCATGAAGCGCACGTGTTTTTGCCTAAATTGTTTATTACCAGAACATATAGACACAAATTGTTCGTAAGATCGGAAATGTCAAACATGTGACACTGAAGTTCACATTTTATTTCATTAACTTCGTGTTGAAGATAAATTTGTCATTTTCATATCGCAAAAGTAATGATTGGCTCATGAAAATTTTTAATTTGAATTTTTTGCAGTAGACAAAGTTTGGTAACTGCCACTTCGTAGAGTCAAAGTGGCAATCACGTCTAGTTCAAATATAGTTAGGAGCGGATGTGTCAATCCACCAATCACTCGTATTAGATGAGATAGCGTTCCTCGCATCGAAGATAATCTTTTCCTTCTTGGAACGGTATTTAATCAAGTATTTTTGTGCTCTGATGAAATAGGAAAACCTTAACCAATTGTACAATCATTACTTTACCACCCGTGGATCGAGTTATAGGACAAGTATGGAATATCTAGGAGATACCTCCCAAACCTTTAGTCGAACTTTCTGAACCCTCCTTCAAGGAATCTTCGTATAGGGAAGCTACTGGTACTTTTGGTGTTTTCGTACCCTCAAAGCTTCCATTGACATCGCAAATCCTCGCTTCCTTTTGTTAGGAAAGCACCTTATACTACAACCGTATTTGAAATCTTTGAACATAGGTTTTATGCGTAATTATTTAGATTCTAGTCACATGCCGGAAGTGACTACAAACCCTATCGACAATAGTTGCTGTTTCATTTCGCATCATGGATTTTTCTAATCTGGTAAAGAACAGAAACTATTCGTGGCGTATTTGATGCTTCGACTAATGCTTCAAATTAGCGATTCCGTTAGAAAAAATTGATAGATATCCCAAGATTGCTACTGCAATTCAGGACACATTGACGTACGTCAAATGTATTGTCCAAATCTTATTCGTTCTGAACATCGAAAATATCAACTCATTCGCTAGAAAATCGAAACTGACGATCCCATATCCAGCTACCAATTGAACACGGTCGATTATGGCGTCTCAGCTGCCTTTTATTTGGCTATTTGCACTCTATTAGAATTGGCAGAGATTGGTTATGATCAACTTCCTCTCACCACTCAAGCAATTCGTACTAGCCTTTGCGGCACTTTAACCGTAGAGGAAGCAAAAAAGAAATTGTATTTGCATTTGCAATTAATAAAACTTTTCGCTTTACGTTGGTTCGAGCTTCGTAAGTGGGTATCTAGTCGCATGGAGGTTTAATATCTGGTTCCAATGGAAAATCGACAACTCTTCGGTCGATAGTGAATCTGCCAAAATGGTTAAGACTCTTGGTCTTTCTGTGGCATTTGTCATTTGCTCCTAAAACTTTTTTGTTTTTGGTTAATCCTCATGATTTCAACGTTCTCCTTCTTGTTGGAGTTAGCTCGTATTTATAATACCCCTTCTGCTGAACTTCTCATCCAAGAAATGTGGCTACTAGACGTTGGTTAGAATGTTGGACCACGTTTCCTAATGCAAGTAGTTCAGAACTGATTTTTATGGCTCGTCGGGCAAAGGTTATGCCGCTGTATATTTTCCTGTATTTCTCTTCCTAATATAAAATTTCGTAACGTCAATTCAAAGGTAGATGCTATTAAACAACTATCCACCCCTTGTCTCAACGTTTTTGCAACTGCTTGTGAAAGCTTTCGTAGCCTCGTTAACATTGATGAAATTTTCGTTGGACTGATTCTACTATCGTGCCCACTTGAACTCGTTCGTTACTTGGACAATGGACGCTGTTGGTTAGTAAACAGATCGCTTACACCCGTGAGCGGATTCCCTCCCTAGTTGTTAGTATTATGCACTGTTGTACCGAAATCCTACTAACTCTGCTTATGATAGTTTGTTACACACCAGACATTATTCCATCTCTCTTGGTGTTCAAGTACGGCATTATTTGTCTCTTCGCATAGTTCGTGCCGTTCTGAGCCAACTTATAGGTTGTGGTCAATAGAATTGAAGCAATCTCTCCATTATCACTCTAGCGTTTTGTGTATCACTGTTAGTCGTACCTTGAGCAATCAAGAACATAATTTCGTTGCTTTGCTAAATAATCTTTTGTTGTTGCTTAAGATTCAAGATACCGTGGCTTACATATTTCAGTTTCGTTATAATATTGAGAATACTATTCGCCAAACTCTACCCCTACCAAGATGATGTGCTACATTACCTGCTATGGCGGATGTGTGTAACTTAATTCCCATAGGTGGACGTTTAAAAAAGTCAACGTTACCTTTTAAATCTAAACATCCCACATTTATATCTAGATATCATCAACTTGCTGAACTCTTGGTTCGCCAATTTCACGAAAACAACTTCCATACTGGTATCAATGCCACAATTCATTTGATACAACAAAACTTCTGGATTATTTCCTCTCGCCGTTTCATTGGTCATTATTTATCAAAATGCAATTTTTTTAAGCCCACTATTTATTGTCCTCCTAAAGGAAATTTACTTTCTCCTTGAGTAAGCCAAATCGAACCTATCAGTGTAGTTACATGTCCTCATGATCCATTTTAGCGGTTGTGGGTGCTGGTTCCTCGCTTGTCGTGGAAATTTGTCCAAATATTTCGTGATTGTGGCATAAACCTCGGTGCTTATAAAAATTCAACCTGTTAATGAAGAATCTTTTTATGGTCGTTCAAACTTCTCTCTGCTCGCCTCTTTGAGCAGCATTGGAAAAGTGGGGTTAAACCTACGAAAGAATATCTTACTTACCTCTAGGCCATTGCGCCTAATAAGTAGTCTAATTCATGGTTACTTTAGCATTTAACCATATGCGTCTGAACCGCTGGTAGCGAATGAAACAATAGCAACAATCATTTTGGCCGCGTTGGAGAAGTGAGTACTTGTATACTATCTATCATAAAAGCCACTGGGCTACAGATGAACAACTCGCTCCTACATATGTAAGAACTCCATTACTAGCTAAAGATGAATCTACACCTCTATCACAATGGTGGCTGGATCGAATTGAAGAGTTATTTTCAAGATCAGGCGGAATCAAGTTTCTGGAATAAATATGGTGTGCGGTATGTTGCGAGCATGAAACAAGTTATACCGACATCCTTAAAAACTAACCTGTATTAGTATTTGAACCGTTCGTGCTTAGGCGCCTTTGCTCCTCCATTAGTTAACGTTCGAGGTGTGGAAAGACACTCACTTTTAAGTCAATCGTCAAGAACGATGTATCTTGTACAACACTGGTTTTGGTTTAATAATGCAATAGTAAATATAGAGATTCATTTAAAATAAAACGTGTTTTCGCACTTCGCGTGTTGTAAAACACAATAGAATTAGCCTAGTTCTAAAAATAGTGGCTTTCTTGTCATAATAATGCATAACTAAGCATTTATTACAGCACAAGACAGTTTGAATCACAACTATATCATTCGTATTTGGTGGTAGAAATGGTAAATACATAGAAGAAATTAACAAGGTAAATATGTAATTAAAAATTATTATAATTGTACTAAATACATAAATAAAAAGTTTACCTCGAGTAGGACTTGAAGCTACAACCTGTACCTTGCTAGGGTACCGCGGCACTCTAGCAAAGTACAGGTCGTAGGTTCAAGCCCTACTCGAGGTAAACTTTTTATTTATGTACTTAATAAAATTATAATAATTTTTTAAGGCCATAATTGTTTATATAAAATACTTGTCGCCACTGTCATCAAATAAGATACATTTTTTGCTTGTTAATACAATATTTGTTTATTTTAAACATTTATATGGATATAGCTATTTAAAAGACACCATTTACTTTTATTTCGAACACTTGTTATTCACAGACAAAAAGAAGTTTGCTTAACGATACAGTCAAGTAAATATATAGCAATAATTAATATTTCTTTTCTTTTTAATGGATCGGCACACTCGTTCGCTCGTTTGGTAAAAATAAATATACCAAACTCTCATAACCATACAAAATGTAAATAACGAATAGCATCAGGTAAAAGTATAGATATGAATGTTCGCAAGCTTACTATAACCGGCGTCAAAATAAGGCAGCATTCTTTAACCCAAATTGTAACGGACTGCGGCTACCCTACATGCTTAATTAACTAAACTATTTCTTAGTTAGTCAAGCTATTAGAACTAACACTTTGATAACAAAATCATATATACTCTCTTAATATAATTAAGAAATTCCTATTAAAACGACGTACAAATAGTTATGTCGTATACAATTTAATTTAAAAGTAAACGATTTATGATTTTTACTGCAATAATGTGCATATTTAATTATACGAGAATGTTATACAGGGTGGCCCATGAGGTTTTGGCCAGTATATATCTCGAAAACTATCTGAACTACGATATTGAAATTTGGTAATTATATATATATATATATATATATATATATATATATATATATATATATATATATATATATATATATATGAACATAGTTTTAATCAAATTTCTACTAATAGTTAATATATAAAAAAAATGTTTGTTTCTAAAATGTGGTAAACTTTTAGTTAATATTGTCCATTCTTCTAGTAATTTTTGTTAATGTTCTTTTTTCTTTTTGATAACATAACACTTACCGTTGTTAATGTTTTTAATACGTAACTAACCATTTATATTATGTCACATTCGATTTAGTTTTACTATTGACACACTGTCAATTAAATTTAGTTTCCTGCAAATTTCTATTGTTAGTTTTGTTTTTAACTTTACTATTTAACTCACGTTAGGTATGTTTCTTATTGTTATTTAATTTATAAATAATTTGATTGTATTTATAGTAGCTTGTCTTGATAAAGGAATAAAGCATTCCGAAAGCTTGGCGCATTAACAAAGGGTTTTTTACTTTTGGCCTTCATAATTGACTGCATTCCCCAATAAACTTATCTTATATTCATAATCAGTCAAGATTACCCACTTATATATATATATATATATATATATATATATATATATATATATATATATATATATATATATATATATATATATATATATATATATATATATATATATATATATACATATATATATATACGGTGGGTAGTATTGCCCATCTTAAGCACGAAGCCACTTTGTTGCAACGTCACATTTCGGGTCACATGGCATAATCTTCAAAATGTTTAATGGGACACCCTGTATATTTTTCCACTTCTGTAAAGCTTACTCTTATGTTAATTCGGCGATATCTATTTTTCTTTTGTTCTCTGGTTTTGTAGGTACTTAGCAGTGATAAACAAATTTTTGTGAAGGTTACATTTGGATGTGTATTTCCAAGACAGATGCATTAGGAGAAATGGTACAATACATTGGCCGGCTTGTTCACCAGATATAACCCTGTTAGATTTTTTTCTTTGGGGATATTTAAAAGGGTTGGTGTATGTTATACCTTATACCGATATAGATGATTTAGAAAATAAAATGCTTGCCAATCTGTTTCACTAGAAATGATTCAAGCAGCATCCACAATAATTTACTTAGAAGATTTGAATGCTGCGTTAATGAAGGTGGAAATCAATTTGAGCATCAACTGTAATAAAAGTGTTATTTTCTAATTATTTTATATTTGTTTCTATCTTTGTTAAAAAACATTCATTAAAATTTGTTTATCATTCCTAAGTGCCTACAAAACCAAAAGAATTAAAGACAAATAGATATCGCCGAATTAGCATAAGAGTAACCTTCACAGAGGTGGAAAAATATGCAGGGTGTCCCACTAAAAATTCCAGGGCCATCCTGTATACATAGCGCAATTGTAATGTTTCCGGGACTATGGTGGAAACAATTTAGAGTTTACGATACGGGAACACAGAAAAGTAAGCGAGTGTATTATAAGATTTCTTCAGTAATACAGGATTACATAGGGCTTGGACAAATCACGTAACACGATCTTCTCAACTGAATATACTAAATATACCAAACTCTCATAACCATCCAAAATGTAAATAACGGATAGCATCAGGTAAAAGTATAGATATGAATGTTCGCAAGCTTACTAGAACCGGCGTCAAAATAAGGCAGCATTCTTTAACCCAAATTGTAATGGACTGCGGCTACCCTTAGGACAACCGGAGTGGTTAACAATCGAGGACATACATCTGGAGCTAAGGACAAAACCTGTTCTTTACGATTTCTATCAGAGAAAACAGCGGGGAAGGACTCGTGGGGAAAATCAATATCTTATAGGTGGACAGGGCAAAATAAATACTGATCGAAAGGATAACCAAAAACTACATATGTAAAGGAAAGACAGTTGTACTACCCTAAATTTAAGTAGATACTCCTACCTGCGTCATTTTGAAATCTTTTTACCCCATCTCATATAAGCCATTTACTCTATCCAAGCTAACTGAATCATTCACTTCATATACGACTTCTACGTCACATACCTCATCCCAGGCCATCTACGCTATCCGAGTCATTCAAGTTCAACAGCCAAGCACGTCATCTAAATCGTACACGTCGACTATGTCACCTAAACCTTTACGGCCTCTAGCTAATCTACATTGTCTAATTAATTTATGTCGTCTACGTAATCTTCGTCGTCTACGTCTTATTTGTCATCACACTCATCACCGTCATCACCGTTATCTGCATGTTCTGCTTCACATACGTTATCCACGTAATTTCCTTGTCTAGGTCTTATGAGTTCATCTACGTGAGCCGTGTAGTCTGTGTCACCTATGCCATTGGGTCATTAACATCACCTATATCGTCTTCATTGACTGGCATGCGCTTCGTCTACCGCTCGTATGTTTGTGCCGTAGTTGACCATATTTTCTTGTCAGCTGTCACGCATGTTGAATGCATATCTAGGACGTACATAATGGTCTACGTTATACACGATTTCTATGGCATATACAATTGATATCTTGCATATGGAATGTCATCCTTGTTCTTTACGATCAATGATATTTTATATGCATTTTCGACGTCTACGTTTAATGCAAGCTTTTTATCATATGCATCTTTGTGATTTACATGACTAAATGATCAAGGCTACTTTCAGTATTAGCATAATAGCCACTAACTAGGTTTATTACCTGTACCGTATGTGTGGTGTGTACAGATAGGACCAAAAGCGCCCGCTCCGCCACCCGTAACTTTGCAGCGCTTAGTTGGATTCCCACGAATATAATATAATACAGGTACTTCGTAACCGTGGATGGAAAATTTTGAACTTTTTTAAAAGATAAAATGGTCGTGTGATAGATCACTTCAAATTCCTTTTCATGTGTGATTAAATCTCTAAATTATGGAAGATAATATGTAGCCATTTTGAATTGGTGGTTATCAAATTCATTGTTTTTGATACAATCCTAGAAGAAAAAATCTAGATGCGTAATGTCTGGGTATTGAGCTGTTAACTCATCTACTCCGACACGTCTTTAAATAACGCCATACTTCTCTAAAGTAGTGCGGTGGTGAATCATCTTAATGTGCATTACAATGATGAAGCTTCTGTGGGTCTCAGGTAACATGATCAATAAGAGTTGTGATTGTATACATAATGATTTGAATACACCTACAGCCGTTTTTCAAATATATGGGACCAATAATGGGACCTCCCAAAATACAGCAGAAAATTAGCTTTGTGAGGAACCTGTGTACTCATGAAATTTTCTTTCGTTTTGAACTGACTAAATTTGAAAATTGTTGTCTTTAAATTTCTTTCGGTGAAGTATAAGACGCACCGCAACCCTTAGAAATTTTCGTGACTCTCGGGGGATTAACAACCAATTGGGCTGTAATTCGAATATCTATATTATCGTTCAGTTTGGATCTCCCTAAGACAGGAACGTTGCTAACCATGATGCTTGTCTTGATTTTGTCATCTATCGATAGTTTCTCAACTGAAAATTTTATCTGGGTTTAGAACGTTTTAAAGTTAATCGACACGTGCCATAGACCTTATTAGTTTGCTAGTAAGTTTTAGGAAGATATTCGGAAACATATCAGTCACAACTTCACCAGCCCCAATATTTTCGGGGAGTTGTTTCTGTTGAATATCGAGTATGTACAGTCTTTCAAAAAAACATTTTGTTTGTAGGTTACGGAGTTCAATAATGAGACGATGCCAAATCGCCAGACGCAGCAATGGTAGAAATTTAAATGCAATGTATGAGTACAAGTTTTACCGCCTAAGAATTAATTCGAAACATTATCAGTCACAACTTCACCAGCCCCCATATTTTCGGAGAGTTATTTATGTTGAATGTCGAGTATGCTATAAGAAAACATTTTTGGAGGATACGGAATTCAATAATGAGACGAATGCCAATATCAACCAGACGCAGCATATAGTGTTAGAAAATATTAAATGCAATGTATGAGTTACAAATTATTACCGCCTTATTATCAGAAATATTTCCAAGTTCAACAGATTGTAGATTTGATGGAGTCCATCACCAAGTTCAAGTCCATCTAATATTCGGTTACATGTTGAGTGAGTTGTGCAATTCACGAGGTGCAGTAATAGAAGGAAAAACATTAGTAGGTTTCAATATCTGACAAACTGAATGAATATAATCTAGAACCTACATACGTGAATGTTGACCAAGAGATTTAAAAGATTTTTCGGTATGAAATTGCCCTTTACTTTTGTATCGCGGAGAATAGTCATGAGCTATATTCCCACTTAATCGGTGGGTGGGTCGGTGGGTGGATAGGTTGGTGGGTGTGTGGGTGTTTGTGGTATGTTTTGTGTGTTGTGTGAGTGTGTGTATGTGTGACTGCGTGTGTGTACATATGTGCGTATGTGTGTTTGTGCGTGTGTGCATGTGTGCATGTGTGCGTGTGTGCGTGTGTGCGTGTGTGCGTGTGTGCGTGTGTGCGTGTGTCGTGTGTGGTGTGTGCTGTGTGCGTGTGTGCGTGTGTGTGTGCGTGGTGGGTGTGCGTGTGTGCGTGTGGCGTGTGGCGTGTGGCGTGTGTGCGTGTGTGCGTGTGTGCGTGTGTGCGTGTGTGCGTGTGTCGTGTTGTACGTGTGTGCGTGTGTGCGTGTGTGCGTGTGTGCATGTGTGTGCGTGTGTGCTTGTGTGCGTGTGTGCGTGTGCGTGTGTGCGTGTGTGGCGTGTGTGCGTGTTGTGCGTGTGTGCGTGTGTGCGTGTGCGTGTGTGCGTGTGTCCGTGTGTCGTGTGTGCGTGTGTGCTGTGTGCGGTGTGCGTGTGTGCGTGTGTGCGTGTGCGTGTGCGTGTGTGCTGTGTGTGGGTGTGTGTGTGTGTGCGGTGTGCGGTGTGCGCGTGTGTGTCGTGTGTGCGTGTGTGGTGTGTGTCGTTGTGCTGTGTGCTGTGTGCGTGGCTGTGGCTGTGTGCGTGTGTGGGTGTGTGTGTGCGTGTGTGGTGTGCGTGTGTGCGTGGTGTGCGTGTGCGTGTGTGCGTGTGTGTACGTGTGTGTGTGTGTGCGTGTGTGTGTGTGCGTGTGTGCGTGTGTGCGTGTGTGCGTGTGTGCGTGTGGTGTGCGTGTGCGTGTGTGCGTGTGTGTGTGTCGTGTGTGCTGTGTGCGTGTGTGCGTGTGTGCGTGTGGTGGTGTGCGTGTGTGTGCGTGTGTGTCGTGTGTGCGTGTGTGCGTGTGGTGTGCGTGTGCGTGTCGTGTGTGCGTGTGTGCGTGTGTGCGTGTGTGCGTGTGCTGTGCGTGTGCGTGTGGTGTGCGTGTGTGCTGTGGTGTGCGTGTGTGCGGTTGTGTGCGTGTGTGCGTGTGTGCGTGTGTGCGTGTGCTGTGGTGTGCGTGTGTGCGTTGTGTGCGTGTGTGCGTGTGTGTGTGTGCGTGGTGTGTGTGTGGCGTGTGTCGTCGTGTGCGTGTGTGGGTGTGCGTGTGTGTCGTGCGTGTGCGTGTGTGCGTGTGTGCGTTGCGTGTGTGGTGTGCGTGTGTGCGTGTGTGCTGTGTGTGCGTGTGTCGTGTGTGCGTGTGTGCGTGTGTGTCGTGTGTGCTGTGTGTGTCGGTGTGTGCGTGTGTGCGTGTGTGCGTGTGTGTGTGTGCGTGTGTGTTCGTGTGTGCGTGTGTGCGTATGTGCGTGTGCGGTGTGTGCGTGTGTGTGTGCGTGTGTGCGTGTTTTCGTGTGTGCGTATGTGCGTGTGTGCGTGTGCGCGTGTATGCGTGTGTGCGTATGTGCGTGTGTGCGTGTGTGTGCGTGTGTGCGTGTGTGCGCGTGTGTGTGTGTGCGTGTGTGCGTGTGTGCGTGTGCGTGTGTGCGTGTGTGCGTGTGCGTGTGTGCGTGTGTGCGTGTGTGTGCGCGCGTTTGTGTATGTATGTGTACGTGGATATACAACTTCTGAGGTATTCTGTTTGTCGAACGACCCACGTCGTTGTATTGTTTCAGTCAGCAGTGAATAATGCATTTCCTGTAGCCCAACGTACCATAAAGGTGTCGATATTGTTTTTGCACATACATTATGAAAAGCATAACAAGAGTAGTTGTGTTATCCTATTAGTAAATGACTTTTTGAGAGACTGCGTGTGGCTGTTGTTTCGTATATCATTGGATGATATACTGTACACAGTATTCTTGGTAAGATTAATTAAAGGATTGATCAAATGGAAAACTTGACTACTTCCGTTTGTGCCAAATACCTACTACATGTGAGCAGTTGATCATTAACTTTTGTTGCCACTTCTTTGGCATGGTAACCTTAATGTTTTATTCTCTAATACCACACTTAAATGACACGCTGCGTCTGCGCATTGACTCGTACCATTGCTGTGACATGGGTTTATTAAAATAAGCTTTTATTCTTGAGTAATGGTGTATCAGCTTGTTTCAAAAGTTTGAGTTTTTTGCCAATTGAGCTCTCAGGTGGGTTTCGGCTAACCACATGCCGTTCTGATAAAAATTATTAGGAATGATTCCATTTGTTCCCGAAAGGTGGTAAAAATGGGAGCAATAACAGGAGATATCAATGTAGAATCCAATGTTGCTTTATAAAATGTGCATAGTTTTAAGAATTAATGTCGACGATTGGTACTGGTATTTTTTCCTCAAGAAAAACCATTGCCCCGTTAAATTGAACGAATCAGCTTGTTTTGAGGTGTTATTTATAACTGTCTGGTTTATTGGTAAACATAGTTGTTATTGGTTTGTCCACTGCTTGTCTCTCCATATAAACTGTACAATTTTACCCTACAAAGACAGTTGCTGTGGATCGGAATGTATTGTAATGCATACCAAGGTTTTGGAGTCACGTATTGATTTAGAACATTTTTCGGCTCATAACTGATAAAGATGGTAGTGACCTAATACATTTTAACAGTGATACTTCCATAGGCCCAGACTCTCTCCTAGCACTTTAATTATGTTTACTCATTGTATCTTGAATGTTTTTGTTTTTCTTTCCCCAGAATCCATTACACTTTTCCCAGTTGAGATCTTCACCAGAGCTATCAGCTTATGTTTGGTAGCACTTTATGAGAACTACAACGCCAATTTCATCAATATAAATACCGATGCGTCATCTGCACATGCGCTCACGGTTATATTGTCACTTTTAAGGAATCAGGAAGTTTTGAAATTTGTAGCGCTGGTAAGGAGTGAACCCAGCCGCAGGTGAGTTACCCAGTTTATCTTAATCATCTTAATAATCTTACTCCTTTGGTAAACCGATCTCCAAAGTCCATCTTTTCTAGTATGTTTTTGGTTTAATCTAATTCCAATCAAAACATTTTGATGATTGGTTTGTCTTATTTATTTTGGTTGTACGTGGACTGAGTCATACATGCATCGATTGAGTAGCTCTGATTTGGCCTTATTATTTTGTTGATTACTCTTGCAACCGGTGCACAGTGGTCATACTAGACCCCAGTTTTTGTAACTCTAGCAGGCCACCTTTTTTGGCATTAAAGTAGTAACAAATTAACGCATGAAATTTAGCGAGTTTCTTCTAATTGGCGTTTGGGTAGTTTGGAAAACTTTATAATTTACATGGTTCCAGAAGACAACATAAAACTGCACCGGTAGGTCATAAAGTACGGGAGGACTATTTCTATTTAATAACTGGGGCGCTGCTGTCAACTCATCTCATAAACTATAATTGGTTCTTCTAACAGTTTCTTCTTTGCGTCGAGTAGAGTTGCGAAAGTTTCATATAATGGACTGGAAGGAATGCTTAATTAATTTTTTTTCGTGCACATGGCGAAAGTGATTTCCCGCTAATTCAAAAATAATCGACGGATCCTCAATTGTTCCAATTGTGTCTTAGGATGGACAAAGATAATGAAGGGCTGTTAATTTTTTATCTTCTTTTGGGCGGTTAGAATGAATAAGTTTGTCATAATTTTCGAATATTAGCTGATGTTCATTTATTCTTTTGTACGCATCCTTCATGGTGTTTAGTAAGAGGCTGTACAGAAGTATAGACGGCATCATCAGAAATGTTATTTTCTTGCAGTAAAATTACATCAGGATAATTAAATTCCAGGAAAGTTATTAAATCCATGCATTATATCCGACCTTAAACTTTTGGTATTTAGAGTATTATTTTTAAGTTTGACGTAGCCATGACGATTAATTTTTAATAAGTACTGAGAACAAGTTCTATCGAAATCCTTCGATGTGGAGACGCTGCTGCCAACGATTATATTGGAGAAACTGATCTTCCAGTTTTATCTAGATCTTTTAATATAATCGATTAAGCGTTAACACATCTCTTTGGTAGATCTTTGCGAAAAAAAAATGGCTGTGTGTGTATGTGCGTGTGTGCGCGTGCATGCGTGCGCGCATGTGTGCGTGCGTGCGCGAGTGTGTGTAAAAGTGTGAGTGTACATTTTAATATTAACATATGATTTAGAAAGATGTTTAGTTCATCGAGATTTTCGTGTGGGTCTGTGTGTGGGGGCGTGGGGGGTGCGTGTGCGTATGCGTGTGCAAGTGTCTGTGCGTGTACGCGTATGTGTGCGTATAAATACAACCATAAATCAAACAAAAAGAATTGTCAGACATCCAAAGCCGAACATCTACAGTAATGGTGGTAACTGGTAACTATAGATATTCACAATAAAAGTTTCACTGATATTTAGATTTCGGTCAGTTATAATAAATGAATTTTATTCTTTTCCTAAATAAAACTCGTGCTACGCTTATTATTGATGACAACGCAACTTAAATCCCATGTAGCACGAGTTCATTTTTCTAAAGGCTTAACGAGGGCGGATGATAAGCTTAGCACTAGCAATATTATCCATGAAAAGAGCACTGAGTCGTCTACTACGCAAAATCGGAATTATGGTTTGGCCGAACACGCATACGGACCATCAAACGCTCTCGCGCACAACGCACACACACACGTACCCATTTATGCGCGGACACGCACAGGCACATAGGCGCGCACACACGAACACATACGCACACACACACTCTCACACATACACATGTATGCACGCACGCACCCACACACTCACACGCACAAAACACAAACTCACACACATGCGCACCCACACATGCACACGAAAACGCACACTCACACGGACACGCACACGCGCGCGCACATGCATACGCACACGCACACGCACACGCACACGCACACGCACACGCACACGCACACGTACACGCACACGTACACGCACACGCACACGCACACACACACACACACGCACACGCACACGCACACCCACACGCACACGCATACGCACACGCACACGCACATGCACACGCACACGCACACGCACACGCACACGCATACGCACAGGCACACGCACACACACACCCACACGCACACGTACACACACACGCACACGCACATGCACACTCACCTGCCCACGCTCACGCACACGAACAAGCACACGCACACCTACATACACACCTACACTCACACCCACACACACGCCCCCCTCCCCCCCATCTCATCCCCATAACACAACACAACACGCACACAATCACACACAGACGCCCATGCACACGTTTACGCACATGTACACGGACGCGGATGAGTTCACTGACACGGGCACAGAGAGACACGCAGACACACAACCACGCGCGCGCACACAGATAACGCGCCTGCAGTAATGTACAATTACTCCATTAAAAATAGGGTGGTACCTATAGTTAAGTATCTGATTACGACGATACCCACAAAGATTTATCGTATAAATGGCGCTAATAGTTTTATTACGACTCACTGCCATCCGGTTGGGTTACTTCGAATGTTTACTGCCTCGTAATCTATGCCAATTTATAACGTGACAAATATCCCAACTTTCACTTAGAATTATATATATATATATATATATATATATATATATATATATATATATATATATATATATATATATATATATATATATATATATATATATATATATATATATATATATATATATATTTAACAATTGATGTTGGCAAGGATTCAGGATTATGAATTTGTTTATCACCGCTTTATTTAAGTACAAGGCACAGTATAATCAAGCAGGGCTGTGTAGACTTATTATTACTTATTATTTCAAACAGACATGGCTGAGTGATTCAAATGGACATTATTCCATGAATTCGAGTTTTTAAATCAAAGTTTGTTAATTAACTATAGAAACAAGCTCTAACTAAGTCTAAAACACTCACATAGCATTGTAGCAAAATATAAACCACAAATCAGACTCCTTTTATTTGATGAACACATTAAAACAAATAATTGGTTTTTATTTTCTTAAATCATAGATGTACGTTACTTTATTATTGAAATCTGAATTGAACCCCCAACGTACGTTTTTATGATCAAATTCCAAACTTTAAAGGAGAATACCTTAAAGACAAACAGTATTATAAATGCTTTATTCCGTGGTATAAATTTTCCAGTTTTCTTTGTAGCAATTTTATTACCCATGAAAAGATTAAGACCTAAAATACTCAATGTGAAATTCAATTCCTTTGTAACAGTATTGATTACCCATTTACATTACAAGTGTTGCGTTTGCCTCTTTGAACTTATAAATTTCAAAAATTAATTTTTTATTCTAAGTAGTCGTCTTTGGCTTCAATACAATGTTTTACACTGGGAATTAGCATGTCTAATGAAAGTTTAACGTTTTCTCCGGCCGTGGAAGGTATAGTTCTCGTCAACATTATAGATTCCTGGGATGTAAGTTAGTCACCATATAAAATTATAGCCATAGCCCCATCTAGCTGATACTCTTATAAGCTAACAAAAAATTAGTTGAGCTCAGATTGTACAGCTGTTTGCTGTAGTGTAAACTACAATTTTGTGCAAAAGTCGTCTTGGGGTTATGTTCATTTCTTGGGCGTGCGTTTTTGAGCATTACTCGCATTATTTTTGGATGAAGTAAGTAAATAAACTGTTTGCCTTTTAGAAAGCGTTGTTTACTATGTGTGGCACATATTTATGTCAATATTATGATCTAACTGCATTTTAATATATTGGAATTAGCGATTAAATGTGTGGGAAGCATGTTTTCCAGTGGTCAAATTTGCACTGTCTTTTTAGAAATTTCGCATAGTAATGTCCTTTGTAAATGTAATTTATAGCCGTCTTTTATAACAGTAATACTCTAAAGACATTTTCATCTAACATACGTAAGTCCAATACAAGAATTTTTTTATAGATGAATAGGCAGAAATGGGATCTATGCGATCCTGACCTGGCTCAAGATACTTTGCTGTATTTATTCCATTTACCTGATGATGAGGGAAATTCAAAGGCAGGTGTTGATCCTCAGGATAGTGACGAATATCATGCTCTGGATAAAGTTGGTACTTCTGAAAGTAGTAGTAGCATTAATAGTTATAACACATCTTGTTCAAATGTATCTGAAGATCAACCTATCCACATCACCAATGTGAATCAAAACAGTCACAAGTACTTCCTGCTCAAACAATTGAAAATTCTTCCAGCGAAGATGACAAACTTGATGATAGTGAGTGGGCGCAAGAATCTGGATATTTTGATAACTGGTCAGTAGTTTTTGAACGTACAGCTAGTGCAAACTTATTTGTTGACAGCAATGACATGGAGATTTCATACTTACAACGAAATTTTAGATAATCACTCTTCTGCTTATTGTTACGCAATAAAATTTGTATGTCCACCAAAAAGATTTAAAAAACTGGTATCCGTTAACACCTGAGGAATTAAAAGCTTATGTAGAATGTTTGTTTCTAATGGGTATACATCAACTACTACGATTAGAAAGCTGTTGAGATACTGACCTATATTTAGAAGTCAAATGTATTTATGATGTAATGACAACAAAAGTTTCAAGAAAATCACTGAACTTTTTACATTACAATGATAAATGTAGATGTCCCCCTAGACATAGTCTGTATTATGACAAATTATATAAACTTAGACCACTTATAAACCGTTTGAGCGAAAAACGTGCTTAGCGGATGTAGAAACTGGGTTTATGTCAAAATTTAATGTTTATACTGGAAAAACCAAGGAGCGTAAAAAGTAGGCAGATTGGGTGACAAAAGTGGTAATGGATCTAACAAAACATGTATAGTAGTTTTTGGTAATTTTTTACCTCCGTTAGTCTTATGAACAAACTTCGTAAAATTACATTTTTATCGTAAGCTCTAGGTCAGTGCTCCCAAATGCGCCCTTGATATCGTAAACCGCATCCAAAAGAGAGCGATAAGACTTGTAAAATATCCCGTATACGACTTCTGACCTACAGTCTCTTGAGCATAGAAGCATGGTTTCAATTCTTTCCTTGTTCTATGGCTATTACCAAGGCAAGCGTTCCTTTGAAATACACTCCTTAATACTATCGCAGGCCACGCTCGGTTTGCCTATTCACACCATAATTACGCACTGAAAAATAGTAAAATAACAATGTAATAAACGTGTTACCCTTCTCACAACTGTAATTTATCCAAAAGTTACAACAACAGCAAGAAGAAGTGAAGTTAGATCTGGGTCAAGGTCATACTGTCGAAAAGTAGTGGATGTTTAGCGTAAAATAATGGGAGGTGTGGATACATGTGACTAGGGAAAGAGAGATATGGGATTAGTGAATAATTAATTAAAATGGTGGCGTATGATCTTTTATTTCTGGATAGATTTGTCTATTATAAATAGTCGTGTTTTAATAGAACTATTGTTTTAAATACAATATATTTCCACAATTTCTTTTTTTATAATTGTTTATTGCTCTACGCACTTCAATAACACATGTATCATTATCAAAAGAAATTATATACGTAAAATAGCAAACAAGTAGTTATGGTAAGAAGTCATTAAAGTAAAACAGCAAACTTGATGTAAATTATAACTGTATATTTAAAATATATGTTAAAGGTCAGTATGTAAGATCAACTCGTTCGGTCATTAAAGGTTACTTCTGTTTCCGTTTATAAACTTCCGCTTCCAAAACATCTAATTTGTCTTTACAGAAATGCAAAATTTAATGTTGTTTTGTGAAGCATAAGGCGATTATTTACTATTAAATGATGGCATAATGTGTTCTTTGGATCTAATACCAAAGTTCCTAAGTGTTTCTTCAATATAACCAGAATTACAAAATGTGCAATTCAATTTATAAGTACCCGACTTCAAAATGTCATTAGTTGAATCTTTCGCATTAAACAAACATTTAAGAACTTTGTTTTACGCCAAGTATCAAAAACAAATACTGGTACTTATGATAAGCTTGCCTATCATATAGATTTAGTGCGTCAACTTATGAATGACTACAGCAGTTGCAAAAAGAGAGAAACGCCTGTTCAGTTGTTGGCGAACAAAAGAATAGTTCCAGAAGAAGTGCAATTATCACTGTGAAAAACATTTTCCTGGGCAAGACACATACCGCCGATGTAGGATATGCAGCACAAAACCAAAGGAAGAAAATACACAGCACGTGCGTTCTCAATGGTAAGTACCAGTTTTTATTCGTTCTTGTTTTAGAAAACTCCATCATAAATCCAAATAAATACATTTAGTACTGCATTAAATAAAAATTATCAACAATTCCACTGCGTTATTATATATACATGTGAAGCTACCCAAATGCATTGAGAAGTATTGTTCCCACCAGAATTTTTTAGAAAATTATATGGAAAATAATTATAATTAAAATTATTTCATTTCCTTTAATTTCCATTTTGTAGGTTGGAAGGGCGTGTGGTGTTCCACACCAGATATTTTAAAATGGTATGTTGTGCTATTCACAATTCCAACTGTAACATGGAGGATGTTATATTTTTCGTATTTTTTTATTTATTTTTACAACTACCTATTATGTTAATTTCTCCTAACATTTGCTTACTACCGTTTCCATCATCAAGATCTATACGTTGTTGTGTGTTTAAGATATTGAAGTTAATTTGTGTTCATACATTATGTTTCACTAAACTATCTTGTGTAAAATTTGTAACATCTTAAATCTCTTCTTTATGTACTGCCTCAGACAAATTTGTATAAAAATAATGTGAAACAGACTGCTTTGATTATAAATTTTCAGCTTCATCGTAAAAAAAATTCATTAGAAAAAAGTACTATGCGGTTGACATTTAATTAAAAAGAGTAAACAATTAATATTTGTAAACATAGTCGAATTTTAATTACAACTTTAACTAATATCGTTTCGTCAACTATGCCATTCGTTTTTTTTTATCTAAGTATAGGATACTTTTTTTTATTGCGGTAGGTAGAATAATGTTACGTTGTTGAAACAGTAATTTCATTGTAGTTACTTGTTTATTTTAACATATGAGTTAAATAATAAATTTTGATTTTGTTGTAGATTGTGTTGTTTCCATAGCAATACCTAATTCATCTTTATAATTAAATAAAAAAATGGTATTACCTACTAAGGTTTTCATAATACTTTTGGGTACAACCGACCCCAAACTGACATTTTGCACTCTACGCAGTGGTCGCAAAATGCAACTTTGAGTCCGTTACGATCAACAACGGACGCAGAATAGATTCCTGTCTGTTGCCACGTGCAGCGGACGCAACATACCTTTCTGTTCGTTCTATTACTTGTAACAGTGTGACAGATGGCAATTTGTTCAAATTTTTCAGCAACTTTTTATACAAATGAATGTAGGTACATAACATCAATCTTTTGAGCCGAGTTCAACGAATTATGCTTAATCGCAAAATGCAATTTAATAATTAATGTTCTTTATTATTTGACGTATCCGCCTTGCTAGGCAAATTTTATTCTGCCCCACATCGCAGCAAAGTAAAGCTTGGAGTCCTTGCTATACAAACTACTGCAACTATTGTGTTATTGTATTACTGTCCACTCGATCGATATCTAACCCATAACGACGATAATATCCATGGCCAATCTATTGACGGGAAACAAAACAACTTTTATTAACATTTATTCTACATATATGATGTAAAGCAACTGTTAAAGCTGCAAAAATAATACAATTTATTAGTATTGCCAGAAATTAAAATATTCTCAGAATACCGCACTTCTGGTACCTTTTGAGATACAGTTTGAAAAGGCTGGCGCACTACTTGTATGCAAATTTTAACTTGTTATATGATCTTAAACATATTGTTATGCTACTGTGAAGGATGTCTACTCTCCAAACTTTATTTAACGTTAAAAGGTTACCTTCACTTTCAACTAGCATAATGGTGACCGGTGTAACTTTCTAATTTGAAAAAGTGAGCATATTGCTATTATACTTGGTTTTATTAGTATTATTAATAAGGGTGTAAAATTATTAATGTCTTTAATGAAAATGTTTTAAACTTTACAATGTTATTAGGAGTTGGAAACTTTAAGAAAACTAATTTACCCCTAAATACCTCAAAATGTCATAACGTTACTGTGTCTCAGAGCTATCACACTGGGAACATACTGTAGAGAAGTATACACAAACGCAGGATAAAAGCGTTACGCAGGGCGCAATTCCCAATGCCGCTTTATTCTACCGTCAGACACAAAAGTGCATTATCTCATCCTCCAGTAAACTTGTATTTACACGAGAGGTAGGCAAATCGGACCTGTAACAGGTTGTATCTTCAAACCAGACATAGGTGCAAATCTTCTATCACGCAAATAAACATCCAGTTTTATTGTCATCGCGGTCGTAAAGTTAGTCTAAACTTAAATATCTACCGATTCCTGTTAGAACATTTCAAGTAAAAGAAATTCTTTACCGCGTAATACTTCCAGAGTGTTCCCGTTTCCATTGCTTTAACCTCCAGTAATTTTAAGCGGTCTTGTCACATTTACGATTATTTATAATATTTAGTCCTTAATTTATCAAGACCGTATGGATTTGTATCCTGAACACAATTAATAAAACCCCAAAGAAGTCACGTTATTACAACCGCGTGAACGATTGATACCTAAATTATTATAAATTTAATAAAAAAGCTTCTAACAATAATTGTGTTAATAGAACGAATTAACACACATTAATTACCGTTGTAAAAATTCCTGGAAATGTTTTTGTAAACAGTCCTGCAAACAGTCTTAATTAAGATTAAGATTAAAATCGTAATTCTAACAATAATTCGGTTTAATATAATAAACCCACGATAATTTCTTGTGTTTAAATACTCATTAAAGGATTCCAAAATACGTTTTATATATATATATATATATATATATATATATATATATATATATATGGTACATATATATATATATATATATATATATATATATATATATATATATATATATATATATATATATATATATATACAGTATGGTACATTTCGTAATCGATCTGACTCAAAATAAACAGTTTCCAAATCAATCATTTAGCCAAAATAACAAAGGTTAATTACGTTTAAACGGAGTAACCCTTAATGTGGTTTCATACAAAGAAACAATGAACTCTTATGGTATTGGTTTTATTAAAACTTTCAACTGTAAATAATCACAATTTAAACAAACAAAAACAAATAAGTTCACTAATCTAACTTTATTAACCAATTATTCAAAAAAATATTTACAGATATTGCTTCCGAGAAGCATCACATACAGAAGAAAAAAATCTAATTCTTGTAGACTAAGGTCCCTGATTCTTATAATCTAAACATATACTAACAGGTAATGGACATTAATTATCCTTAAAGCTTTAATGAAATTAACAATATGAACGATAACATCTTTAAAAATAATCAAACCTCTACCACTCAAATTCTAAAATTATTCCTGTATATATATATATATATATATATATATATATATATATATATATATATATATAAATTCCGTAGTCCTTTATTCTGTGTAATGTGGTATCCATTAGGGTTAACGTATTCTTATTAATCCCTAATATGTTCCATACTTATCACTGATAAACGGGCTAAATATTTACGTACTTTGGCAGTCGCTCTACTCGTTAACTTAAATGTCCGATTTACTAAATGCCCTTGATAATAAGCACTTCTCAGAAAATATTTTAACTACACTTGACCACTAAATCCTTAAATGTTTATAAGCGGTGGATTTAGTGCTGTTACAAGTGTACATTAAAATCAGTAACATTAATTCCCAATATTGTAATTCATAAATTCTTAACATGCCTTTATTTAGTTACATAAAGAATCACTTCAGGTTCCTTTTTATATCGCGTGAATTCTGTATACCCAATACTTTTTTCTTAATTCGATGTTTGCTGTTTATTATAAATCTGCTTAACACTTACATTTTGGAAAACTCAATAGCAATTCCAATTCTCAATTAATCACTTCATTTGTAATTGTTTAAATATTTCATCCCCAAAATGGGTTTTTGCAGTAAACTAATATGCACTGCGACACTAATTATTTAAAAATAAAAACTAGCATAGATCGTCACAAAACACGGGTGCGGCCACCCTCTAAAGTAGAACTCTAGCCGGAGCCATACCTCGTCACTCTATCCCTTATATACCTGCGGTCATCCGTTTTGCCCAGAGTCATTTTATTTTCCCGCTAAATCACAAAAAACGTAACCCAAAGGAGTTTTCCATTGCGCGTCATTGCCGCGCACAAATTGTGCAAAGAAAACCAACGTAAACGAACCTAGAAAATCGCTACCACTTTGAAATTTTTACACACATCCCTTCAACTCTTCGGACCAACCCTAATTCACACTCAAATTCACTCCACATACTGTCCAAATTTAGATTCATTTTTTTATGAAAGTCAAATATGTGCGCGAGTGTTCCCTCTGCACAATTTAGCAAATTCTAACACCATTTGTCCTTGAGCATACCTAAAATTTTTAATTATGCAACATTACATTTATACAAGCAAAAATATACGTAATTCCCTTATTGCAATATCGACACATCATAAATTCACCCTCTCTCCATTTACAACAATTTTAAATTCGCATTCCTTAACGCACAGTGGCTAAATATGGTAGCACGTAGACATTATCTCCGCAAAAGATGTGTTTCTAAAACATTATTTCTCTTTCTTTAATACTTTCAACTTATAAATCCTTTTAAATAGTACTCAACACTTTACTAAGAATTCCAGTGGCGTAACATTTACACTAATTTACATTATGTACACAAGAAAAAATTCTCTTGTGCAAACTCACGTTCATTTACCATCCAAAATACGTTCCACGTACAACACAAGATTGCATATACACGGTGCGTCAAAATAATCTCACAAGTAATTCGGTGATATTAAGAATAAAATAAGTTACACTGAAACCAGAGATACAGTTGATAATTTTGATTGTAAAACAGTTCCAGTAAGAGATATTTAATGTCATTTACAAATACCGAGTGACCCACAAAGGTCGACCAGCGACCGTAGTTTGGAAAAAGTTTTCGCGGAGTTTTGGGGAATAAATCATAATACAACTGCTAATGCAGAAAAACTGAAAATAATCGCCGCTAGGGGGTGCAATAGGTTCACTGTAAGAGTATTGTTAGCGTTTAGGTATTTCGTACTGTACCATATATATATATATATATATATATATATATATATATATATATATATATATATTCATTGTTTCTTTGTGTGAAACCACATTAAGGGTTACTCCGTTTAAACGTAATTAACCTTTGTTATTTTGAGTCAGATCGATTACGAAATGTAAGTACTTTCTATTCATTAATAGTCACTAGATGCACAGTACTAAGTATATTTTATTTATTAAGCAGAAATTTCAGATTCATGAACAAAGTACTGATCATTACGTTTCTCAATTTTGAAGATACGAATTAATGTTTTTGTGGTTAAAAAGTAATGTATCGAATTATTTTTCTTCCAAATTGTGTGATATTTATTTATTTTAGAATTTTTATGATAGTTATAAATATTAGTTTACGCGTATGCGTAATTAGAAAGTATCCAGATAATGTCTTATTACTTTGATTTTATGAATATACGGGGTGTAATCAATAAGTTTTCGACGGCTCGTATGTTTCAAAATTTTATTAAGCTTTGCATAAATTTATTTTGAAGGGTAATTGGACTTAAAGGTTTTCAAAGTTGTAATTAAAAATTATTATTAATTTTATTCAATACATAAATAAAAAGTTGAATTAACGTATATATTACTGAAACGAAATTTAAAGTATTGTTTTAAAGTGAAATATTGTTGCAGGAATTGAATGTTTGAACTTGAGTTGCGTATGGTTTTACTGAGTAGGCTACAATTCTATCTTCCACAGTCATAGGATTAACTTAACACCTCGCCTAGTACTATTTATTTTAGAAAAACTTAACATTGTGGTGGCGCCTAGAGACAGTTTTTCCCGGATTGAATGTTGTTATTTGTTGATTTATGGTAAGTGTAAGGTGTTTGAAACTAAATTTCAACCATTTGCGCCTTGTATAGAAGCCGCCCATTCCCACTGCAGTTCGCTTGGCAACTCGCTTACCTTGGTAAGCCTGCACGACGCCTAGTGCGGCTTGTGAGAGATATTATATTACGCTTTGCTCTCTTTTCAAAAAGAAATAAATGCAACTTTACCTGAGTGTTGTAATTTGTACACGTTTGTATTGGAATTGTGTATAACCAACACTTTCTAATAGTAAAATAGAAATTGCATTGAAATCTGAGTACACATGTAACAATAATTACGAAATTAATTTAACTTATTCATTTATGCTCAGTACGCCCAAAAAATAATTTATAAACAATATTGATTAAATATATTCGTTATGTTACACATTAACACTTTAGAGGTATAATTCTATGTACGTGGATGTTCTGAAATGGAAAACTTCGACAAAGTTAAAGCGTACTTTTTCAGTTGACGTGAATTTAGCTGGCGTCTGGATACAATTACCATCATTATCAGTCATGGCCAAAGTTGTAAAGCCAAAATACAGAAAACCACAGCTATGGCAGAATTAGAAAATTACATTTTTGCGTAAAACAAAATTTAATAAATAGTCTCATTAAAGTTTCAATCGTTATTTAAATAAAATGAAGTGGTTACATACAAATAGTAAATTTTACCACGAAACATCCAGTCAGCTAATTGTTTACACACGATTACGTTTCAAGAAGTATTATTAACTATAGTATGTTTACGACAACTCAAAATTAGATATGCCACAAATTAATAATTTAAAGCGAACGCAGCACAATTTTTTTTAATAATAGCAATTGGGCAAACGTTTGTAAAAGGAAATGATGCAAAAACCGGGAAGCTTAATGAAATTATAATATTAATTGCTATATCTGGTGGCTACAAGAGTAATTATGACCACTAAACGCATTGGAATTATGATTAATGTTTGAATAAATTATAAGAAATTTTCCTATACGTCCCACCTTTTTGAGAATTTCCTAGCAGTGAATGGAGATATCGCACTATTAACTGCCAACGTTATTAAATATAGAATTTATGCTTGTAGTAACTCACATAGAATGAAGGTTGTAATAATATCAGTGAAATTAAGTTCTATACTTTATGATAAAATTTAATATAATTTTGGTGCTACGTAAAAGCTGTAAGAGACACGCAGATTTCAACATGCACAAATGGAAATTTCCGTCTTTGTGTGATCATTAATTCGAATGTATTTTAGATGAAAATAAATTTTAAGTAATTACCAAATAACATAATATTATACGCTTGCAGTTTAGTTAAAATTAAATATACCATAAGGGTGCAGGAAAAAAACCAAATTGTTGTTGTTTTGTACATTAGTTCTTTATGGCTGTATGGACTCAATACGTTTCAAATGTTTCAAGAATCGCAGTTAACCATCAACAATGTTCTTGTGATTACAACCGTTTGGGATACAGGGAGTCCATTGAAATACATGCACATGCGAAATTTGCAGAATGTTATTTCTAAATTTTTTATATAAATAATATGATAAATAGCTAAGTTCAAAGTTCTTTCTGATTAGTTCGTAGTAATTTCCACAAATTTCATGCAGATCATTTGTTACAAATATTCAGTGTCGTGTGGGTGTGGCTATGCGTATGCGTGTACGTGTGCGAGTACGTGTGCGTGTGCGTGTGCGTCTGTGTGTGCGTGTGTGTGTGCGTGTGCGTGTAAGTGTGCGCGTGGCTGTGCGCATGCGTGTGCGTGTGCGTGTGCGAGTGCGCGTGAGCGCGTGCGTGTAAGTGTGCGTATGCGTGTACCTGTGCGTGTGCGTCTCTGTGTGCGTGTGGGTGTGCGTGTGAGTGTGCGCGTGCGCGTGGGTGTGCGTGTACATGGGCGTGTGCGTATGGGAATGATCAAGTGTGTGGGCGCAAGCATGAGCGTGAGCGTGGACGAAGACGTGGGCGTAGGCTTGAATGTCGGCGTGGTGTGGGCGTGATTGTGGGCGTGCTCGTTTGGGTGGTCGCGGGCACTAATTATTTAGTTTCAATTTGTGATTACGTGTTGAACGATATTATGTCAACGGGTTACAAAAAAAGTAATTAACCCTCGAGGAATCGGGTGCCTGCAAATTACATGAACAGTCGGGTGGTGTCTGACAGACCAAGGTTGTAATTTTGCAATAAACAAAGAATAAATTTATTTAATACTTGCATAATCTTATTTTATTACATTGTTTACACATTTTAACTATTCTAAACACATCACTAAAATAAATAAAATTTTTATCAAAGGACAAAAAAAAGTTAACAAAAACGTACATCTCTCACATTTAGTGGAAAAACATCCTAATCCGTAGTTCCATTCTTATTGCATTCTTCGCACATCGGTTGGACATGCTCTAAACATAGCCATTTTTTACATTTTGCACAAAAATACCGTGTTTTACGATTTGGGCAGTAGGCGTATCGACCTCGTTTATTTTCACGCGGAGGAGGCCGAGGCTCTGGATCTGCAGGTGCCCCACTTAATTTTTGAGCGATATTCCTGATTTCTTTTTGTAAACGAGGGTGCTTTGCTCTTATAAGCATGTTTTCTTTTACCAAGGCTAAGCCAATGCCTTCAAAAACAATCTTCGCTCAGAAATCATGTCGTTTTCGTAGGCATTACATTTATGTACTACGTGCGAGTTTATGCCCGCAACGTTGAGCAAATTATAAAAAATTACCATCGGCCATCTTCGTGTATTTCTGCTTACGTTATACGCAGCACATTTCTGATCGACCAAGTCAACGCCTGATTTTGTAATATTATAAAATGTAATAATATTCGGCTTACATGCATCTCCAGAATCGTCGTCAATCAAAATTTTTTTTCTTTGGTATGTATGATGCCAAAGTCACGAATTTACAGAATGAAAACATTGACGAGTACTGTGGCCTGTTGGGACCAAGAAGTTGTTTTGGAATCTCCTCTTATTTTTGCGAATTGTTTCAACAATTGTAATTTTGTGCTGCTCCAGTATGCGTTTACAATTTCATAACTGGTAAACCAGTTATCGATGGTTATATTTCTGGACGTTCCCAACACTGGCTCACACATTCGCTCTACTAAATCTGTTGTTTTAGTACTAAACAAGTATGGTCCGGGAGGCTGAGTTCCAACATGTACTTCCATATTTACCGTGTAAAATATCGGGCATCCACCAAGGAAAATACTTTGATTCCACACTTGGCAGGATTATTATGTACATGCGGAATCCGCAACGTCAACGGAATGCAAATAGCATCTCGTCCAATGTCAAGTAAGCTCCAGGAAGATAATGAAGTTTACAGTTCTGATTAAATCGCTCAAATACATTTCTGATTGGTGCGAGTTTGTCTAATACTCTTCTTTCTCCTCTCGTATTTACATCGTCAAAACGCAGACGAAGCAAGAATACAAATCTCCTGTGGGCCATAGTAGCTCGAAACACCTCTTCGCCTGTTCCATCAGTAGACCAAAATTCTTTGCAGTTTCTGCGGCCAGCTTTGAAAATCCCAGCGAGGTATAACAGTCCAATTAACGCCTTTATTTTCACAGTATTTGTTGGCCTGGCATTATTCAAATCCGCATAATTGTTTCTTATTTTAGAAATAAATATCTTTGTGTTCTGAACAATGGCATCAATAATATTGTCATCAATGTAACATTTCCAACATTCTAAAGGATCAACAGCTTGACGAGCATTTCCTTTTGTACCTGGTACGTATGAAATTATGTTACAACTTCTTGTTCGAACATTTTTTGGAGGCGCATGTTTTCTCCAGAATATCCCATCTTTTGCATAATGAAAGAGCCGCCGGTTTTCTGCAGTAGCATCAAAGTATTCTGGAGCCGCAGGTTCTTCCTCAAATGCTTCCTCTAGTTCTTCCTCAGTGTCTGTGTTGTGTTCACTTTCTTGGCACTGATTTGATTCTGGCTAGCTCTCCAAATCAATATCCTCTTCTTATACTTCACCATACACCTGTTGTAACCTCTGAATTTCTTTAAAGTAAAGATCCATTACTAAAAATCTAGAAATAAGAAGTTGGAATGTTACATAATATACAAAATTAATCTTGCTAGGAACGTTGAAGTAAAGGCGGATACTAATTCAAATGATATATATATATATATATATATATATATATATATATATATATATATATATATATATATATATATATATATGGTCTAGAAGCCCTGTTACTTTTAATGAACAACACGATAAAGATGTCCAGTTATACCACTGCTTGAAAGTAGACCATGAATCAAAACATTAACTTTGGTTTAACCCACACTTGTGTAGTATCTCCAATTTATAATTTTTGTTTGTTTACAATTGCATTGTTTTCACAAAACAAATTTTGTGCAGCATAAAGCGCTTCTTTAACTCATAAAATTGTAAAACACTGTTTTGCTTTCAAAAGCAAAATGTCACTACTTGTTCCTCAAAATGAAACAAGGGTCCTTTTTAATTTTTATCTGAGATAAAGCATTTTCATGAGTGATTTTTGTGTCTACAATGTCTAATGCACCAACTTTCATAAATAAAATAATTAGCACTGTTAGTACTGTGATAACGTCGTCACAAACTTTTCTGGTTTTCTCAAAATTACTTTGTGTGACTTGATGCGTTTTGTAAAAAGCTCCTCAAGCATACAATAGATTTTACTGGTGGATAGTTGACCAACATGACATTGGTGTTTATCTCAAGCAGAGTGTACATGTACACTATTTGATTAAAATTACTCAAGCAACGTTGTAAGTTGATACGTCATAAAACATTATGATGTACAATTAAACTTACATGAAATTTACTATAGTTGTATCCACGAGAGTTGGCGTGCACGTCATTACTTGTAATTGCATGTATTAAGATTAAAATTTGAAGTCAATGGAGCGTCTTTTACATATTTAAGAAATAATGACGTCAGGAATGAAATCTGCCAAATCCATTATGTATTAAACGTATCTTAAAAATTAATTAGAACTTAGTAAAGCTAAAACAATAACAATGTAATCCGTTGTGTGAAATTATGTATACTATACCTCTTGCACTCCATTTAAGTTGATTAGGGGTCCTCCATTATCTAGTTAATGCTGGAAGTACTCCAACAAATTCACAACTAATTGTTGCGCTTGGGAACCTAACGTGTTCCCTCTACCAGACATAATAATGCAAAAGTTCCAATAAGAACAGTTATTAATAATTTGATAATTTGAACAAAATAACTATAAAGAACCAATAAATAAAAGGGCAAAACAACAACGAACAGAAATAATACGAGACCTAAACTATAAGAAAACGATGAGGTTATAAATAATGAATAAAATTGACAGATTGACGTCAAATCAGAATCCGTGCAATATTAAGTTGAAGCGTTGATTGAAGTCAACTGTTGGACATACGGATATACTCCTTCCCTCTTATTTTAACTGACGATCACGTACACGCATGTCTGTATTTAAAACACATGCAAACTGTATTGCCATCTTTATCTTATTATATTAAGATTTAATGATTGTTTAAAGGAATGTCGTGGATTCATTCGAAAACCTATGACGTGAACGCCAACTCTCGTGGATACAATAATATATATTGTCCTCGCCAGGAATGTTTATCGCTACGTCATCATATACAATCATATAATGCAATATGAAAAACATGAGTCAAAATTATTTTCGTTATAATAAATTCTGATTAAGGATGTACCCGAGATGGTAGCATTTAGAGCTTAAGTATTCCAAAATGCAATTATTTATTTATTGTGATTTATTTTGTAAAATTAGAGAACCTTGATTATCGTAATGATAACGGTTGAAAACAATATTCTTGAAACATAACTGGTGTTTGGTTTCTATAGCCTGAAGGTTATGTAGGTTATAACCTATAAACAATGCAATTTTCAACAAAACGTAAACATTTAATAATTGTAGCGGAACTATAAAACATCAGAATGGTTGTAAGTTGCTGATCATACAAATGATTAGAGATTTCAATTTATAGGTTAAATAATTTGCATTGAACAACTATTGAGATGCACTATTTACACCTCTATTCATAATTTCTTATTAATATACTTATCTTTTTGAGTGTTTTAATGGTATATTTTAAATTATACAATCTAAACGTTTCGATAACACTTACAGTTATCTTCGTTAGTAGTAATATCTACTAAAATTGTTAAAATTTTGTCAAAGTTGAAAAATTAAATATGAACTAACACACTTGTATAAGTAATTGTAGATTGTAGAAATATGCTTTTTAAAGTGTAAAACTTTCTATTCGGAGCCACTATCTACATCCGAGCTTTCAGAATAGTTTTCGATGTTAATAACCAGTTCGTCAACTGTGATGCCCAACATTTCTTCCCGTTTATACCATTGCTTTATTGTTTCTTCAGTATGTCGTACACAATTATCCCATATGGTTTCATCACATTGCTGTAAAGCTTGGTTCCACATAGCAATTACGTTGTCATCTTTATAGCCATCTCGTCCAATATGCTTGTCATAATATCCCTTTGAGTATGTTTTATCGCATTAAACTAACTGATATGGTGGTAATCTTAATATTTCGTGTCTGCAGCTTCTTATTATTTCATCTACTTCGTATCTTTTTGTATTTGGGTGACTTAATTAGACCATTCAGCTCGGTTCTGAAGAATGTGGGATCGTGACTAATCTGATTCTGTGTTAACCAGGAAACCATACTTCCTTTTGTCCAGGATGAAGTTGGTGACTTTTCAACTAGCATTGAATGGTACGGTGGATTATTAATTACAATTAGCGAAAGCTCTTCTAAATTTATTAGCAAATGTTCAATAAGCCATTTTTAAACAAGTCTCCATTCATTTCACCATGATAATCTTCCTTTACCAATTTTGATGCAAATAACAGAGCAGCACGTTGTAAAAATCCTCTTGCGGATCCGGCGTGAATAACAATAAATCTCTTGCCATCGTAGCCTTGAGGTTTTCATACACTCCTAATGTCTTCATTCTGCCATGATTTTCCTGGATTTGCTTTGGAGTTTCATCCATAAATACTACTTGCCGACGATTAGGTGAACTTATCTCTTTAATGTTTTGTTTAAGAAAGGACCAGGCAGCCGGCTTATGGAGAAATGGATTCCGGTTAATTTGCCTTAATTTTTGGGATGTTGAAGATATCGACTTCATGAACAATAGTGCCCATGGGCACAACTCAATCCTATGGCCAGTTTTCAATTTACAGGGTGAAAAGTTGAAAATGGCCATTTTAAAATTAACCGTATATTAAAATGTAATTTTCATATTGTATTAAGGATTTTTGCTGTAATAGTATTCTAATAACATCAAATAATATTGCTTTGTGTAGAAAAAGTATTATTTGATACAGGGTGATTCAAAAATTACCAAAAAAATTGTTGATGCTGTGTATTCTACTTTACAGTAGGAATATGAAAATATTAATATTTGGTCTGAATTTACTTTAGTTGGACTTATTATAGCAAGATATAAAACATTTTATACGGGCTGAGTCAAAAGTTGATGGACTCTGCAGGTTATTTTTACTACAATTTTATATATTTTGTAATACAAGTCAGTGGTCGACATTGAACCATTTTCAAAATATATAATTTATAAATTAAATACAGGGTGATTCACAAGATATTTAAGGTAGAAAATTACGAAAATTGATTTTTTACGAATCACCCTGTAATTTAATATTTCCTCCGTTAATTTCTCTATTTTTTCTTATTGTCTGTAATTTGAGTTTGTTAGTCCCCTATAGAAGTTTTGCGAAGTTACTATGATCAGTTTTTATATCGACTTTGTGATAACAAGCCTGTCACAATGTATACGCTTATACCTGAGCTCATAAATGTTTTTATTTTATTTAATCATTCATGATTTATGTCATTCTAACGTTATTTATTTCAGGAAACAAATAATATGTAACATATAATATCAACAAATAATGTATTAACAGTGAGCCAAACCCCGAAGACGCAAATATTATTGTTATTTATCTACATACTTATCTGAAATCAGTTTGAATAAGTTACTTACAGGTGTAATGTATCTAGATTATAAGTAATCTCACCACTATAGAGGTAGAGTTTCGCGCGCTCTTTTTAAGTGGGATCCCCAATAGCCTATTCCTTTTACCTGGGAAATGCAGTTCTATTTGTAATGAAACAAACAAATACAGGGTGGTCGAACGGCTTTTCCGGCTATTCCGACTATTATAAATAAAGTATCCAGAAATCACATTTAGTAAGTAAAATCAACTAAAGAGCTAAACGTGTAGGTGTAGTATCACACTTTTGATTTTCAGCTGATTTTAATAATAAATGTGATTTCGTACTATTTATTGCATTGAATTACTAATAAAAATAGCTTTCAAATGAGGTGTCACTCTTTGAATTACGTAACGATTATTTTTCACTCAGAGGGCGCTAAAATCAGAATTTGTTACAATATTAGTATTGCTGAATTCCATAAAATTACCTTTTCAAAATGTGCCACACTTGGTACGTTCCCTATCTTTTAGGGTTGGTTCACCCTACTGCTAGAGGTTGAAGTGCCAATGCTGCAATCAGGAAAAAATGTCCCCTCCAAACTAAAATCGACGGGTCCGAGCGATTTTCCACATTTTCATTTTAAAGTCGGAAAATCGAGGTGTTAAGTTTTCGTTGGACCACTCTGTATATAAAATAAATACTTTAAGGAACGAATACTAACAAAAACAAGAGAAATTAAAGTAGATCATTTATTACAGATGGACGGTTAAGAGAACGTAACCCACCATGCAACATGTTCAAAAGAGTTCCGTCTTCGTTAAGATGATGGTGTCACATTCGTACATAGTCATGAACAACTATGAAATAATAAATATCTACACTCAATAGAAAGCCTCCGAATATTTTCATAACATATCATGGAAGTATTGGATTTAGCTGGAAAAAGTACGTTAATTCTGAGGCAATTTAGATTGCCGATTTTTATCATTCTGAATTTTCTTGTATAACTCTGTATTTCCCTGTATCGTAGACTAAGGGTAAAAGAGCTTAACTTTCCTATCTCCATTTTCTTTAATTTTTAAAACTAAGACCTTATAGTCATTCGAAATACCATGAATTTATACTGAAAACCTACCTGCAAGGAACGATCATGTAGGCTGTGAATACAAATTGTTACTTATTTTGACGTATCTGTCAAAATAATTTCTTAGCACAAAACATTTGTGTTTCTTATTAACAAGTGTTTTGTTTAAATGTTTCTACTGTCTAATAAATTGTTGTAAAAAGTAATATAATTAATATAATATAATTTAATATAAGGTTTCGTTCAGTTTCTTGTTAATAATTTTTACGTTGGTTAAACTTTATGTTTAAGTGTTAATTGTGGCTTTTGCAAATAGAGCAAACTGTTATGTGTGTAACAGAAATTATAATAGACGACAAATGAATCGTCTCTAGGACGAGAAAACATTTTACAGCAAGAACTTGCAATTTTGAGACGTGAAGCTTTTGAAAGACCAACTTTGAATATTGATGAAGATAGTAGGGTATGTTTTAATTGCTTTCCAGTCATATTGGTAGACATCAGAGCCATGGAAAATAATCCCAATTGTCTCAGAATCAACGTACTTTTTCCAGCTAAGTCCAACGCTTGCATGATATGTAATGACAATGAAAACATTCTGAGGCTCTCCATTGAGTGTAGGGTAAATATATTTATTGTTTCAAACATAGTTGTCCCTGACTATCTACGAATATGTCAGCATCATCTTAACGAAGACGGAACTCTTTGCAAGGTGGATTACGTTCTCTTAACCGTCCATACGTAATAAATGACCTGCTTCAATTTCTCCAGTGTCTTCGAACAGCTGCTACCAGTAATAATGGTCGAACCTATGAAGATATAGATAACTTTACAGAAGAGAATTTAAAGCGTTAACATCGATTTCCAAAATAATTTCAACGAATATATGAGACCTGCAATTTTTTGAACAAGATGGAAATCGTGTAAATATAACAAGAAAATACTTCACAAAATTCTCCTAAAATGAGACACGGTTTATCAGATAATTTTTAAAAGTTATATTTCAGTATCCTTCTCGACAAGTAACTAATTTAGTTATTAATAAGGTGCGGTTATGTCTAATGCAACGATTTGTACCATTAATATAGGATTTAACGCAATCACCAGAGCCAACTATATGACAGACATGTCTCTGGATTTACAAACACACTGTATAATCCTAATCCTGACATTCCCAAAGCTATAGTGTATACAGACTGCACATATAACAAACTCGAAAAAGTTCTAATTTTACAGTACTTAGACAATCGTACTGCTATTATAAAATGCAGCATTTGCTAAAACCTGAATTGATAGTCGCCCCGATGGTTTACATTCTGGCTATTAATGGACCATATTTTCGGACTTCGAAACAATGATGCCACTATTTTACAGTATGAACTAAACAATTACATTAATGGAATGAGAGCTTGGTTTCAAGAAGGGACATTGCAATTGTAGACAGAGGATATCGAGATTCTGTTCCGTTATTGCAGAGTATGGGATCAACTGTCTTATGCCCCTCTTCTTGTTAAAGGACAGGCTCAATTAGAAATACGTGATGCTAATTTTGCTCGACATATTACAACCACAGTTAGTAGTATAGCTATGCCGATCCTGACTCACTTTTGTCACTAGATTTGTCACCAGATCTAGGAAAAAGTCACCAGAAAAGTTACTAGATTTCAAGATCGGTAACATTGCCTATTTCAAGAGGTAGCTGAAGACCACAGGTGTGTAACTCGCCCTCTTCAAGGTCATACTTGCACGAGTCCTTCAAGGTCACTAGAAAAGTTACTAGATTGTTGATTGTCCTGAAGGTCATTGCCTCGGTCTCAGGCAAGTCTATGCATGTTTCAAGACCACGCCCTATTCTGAGAAACAAAGGGGTCCATTGTTTAAAGTCTATGCTTTCAAGGCCCATGAGAGAACAAAGACGATCTATTGTTTTGGCTGAGTCATTCTGAAATTCTAGGAAATCAAGAACAAAGACGATGCATTGTTCAAAGTCTATGCTTTCAAGGCCACATGAAAGAACAAAGACTATCTATTGTTCCGTTATTCTAAAATAGATTGTTATCTCAATTCTAGGAAATCAAGAAACGCTTCAAAGTCTATGCTTACAATTTTCAAGGTAAAAGAACAAAAGCGATTCATCTTCTGGTCGAGTTATAAAATAAATCAATTCTGAGAAATCATGAATAATGTATTGTTCAAAGTCTATGCTTATAATTTTCAAGGTAAATGAACAAAGACGATTCATTGTTCAGTTAGAAATAGATTGTTATCTAAAGACATCTCTTTCAAGAACAAAGGCAATCCATTGTCAACGATTTAAAGTTTATGCTTATAAGGTCACACCTCTGATAACAAAGACGATCCATTATTCAGTTAAAATAGATTGTTATCTCAATTCTAGGAAATCAAGAGCCCTGAGGTGCATGTTTCAAAGCCACGCCCTCTAAACAGGTGGCCGTTTCCTAAAACAGGGTCCGTTTCCAAAACAGATAGCTGTTTCAACCGTTTCCCCATACAACCACATCTCAATTCTGAGAAATCAAAAGGGGCCCATTGTTCAAAGTCTATGCTTATAAGGTCACACCTCTGATAACAAAGGTGATTCATTGTTTTGGTTGAGTCATTCTGAAATTCTAGGAAATCAATAACAAAGACGATGCATTGTTCAAAGTCTATGTTTACAATTTTCAAGGCCACATGAGACAAAAGCGATTCATTGTTCTGGTCGAGTTATAAGAAATAGATTGTTATCTCAATTCTAGGAAATCAAAGAACAAAGGCGGTCTATTTTCAACGCTTCAAAGTCTATTTATCATTTTCAGGTCACATGAGAGAACAAAGACGATCCATTGTTTTGGATGAGTTATAAAAATAGATTGTTATCTAAATACACTTCAATTCTGAGAAATCAAGAATAAAGGCGATCCATTGTCAACCAGCTTCAAAGTCTATGCTTACATTTTCAAGGCCACTTGAGAGAACAAAGACGATCTATTGTTCAGATATAAAATAGATTGTTATCTACATCTCAATTCTGAGAAAATCAAGAACAAAGAGGGCTCATTGTTCTAGCCGACGGTTCAAAGTCTATGCTTACAAGGTTACATGAGAACAAAGATGATCTATTGTTATGGATGAGTCATAGCTTCTAAAATTCTGAGAAATCATGAACAAAGACGATGCATTGTTCAACGGTTCAAAGTCTATGCTTACAATTTTCAAGGTAAAAGAACAAAGACGATTCATGGTTGAGTCGTAGCTTATGAAAAGATGAGCCGAACTTATCCGACCTTCGATCTTATCTCTATATAAGTAGATAAAGAACAGTCCCACGTCAGTCGATACATTACAATCGTCACAACAACAAATTACCTAAAGTAAAAAGCAACTATTATTAATCACCAGTGTGTCATCATATTTTTACAATCCTAACTAAAAGTTTTATTGTAAACCGAAGAGCAATTTGTTAAACGTAAAGAGTAACTATTATTACTCACCAATTTGTGCATCATATTTTTACAATCGTGACTAGAACCGTTGTGAAGAAATTTGTTAAAGTTCATTGTTACGTGTGTGCTTCATATTGCTAGCTATGAGTATGCCAAGTAGTAGTGAGATGGTTAATTTAACAAAGCGTATTGTTCCTTATTGAAAACAAAAAGGAATTTTCGAGGCACATCCGTATAGTTAACACCAATATCAAGCTATTGCAAGATATAATTAAACATAAAATTTATTATGAGACCAATGAAAGCTTGCTTAAGCTTGAGAGCAATTTAGCATTGCTCAAGTGCTATCTGGTTAGATTGAGACGGTTAAAGAACGCTTCAGAGAAGGTTGGTAGTGGAATTGTCAATAAAAAAGGTATGCATAAATTACTCTGGTACCCCCTAGACTCATGTTTTAATGGTAGGCTGCTTACAGGAATTATAATCAATATGTCAAACATTAAGGACCCTTTGATATTTTTACTAAACGCATATAATAGTTTTGCACGTAAGGTGAAATTAATGTTAAGGCAATCTATGCTAAAGGTAAATGGGTCTTAGGCTGTAATTTCATGCAACCCCAAAATCATAGTATTGAGTTGAAGACTTTTGCCACAAAAAATTGCGTTATTGATATTTCAACCAATATACGTGTCTGGTACAATGAAAACGTGTATGATAAGTTACGGATAAAATTAGAGGAGTTTTCCGAAAGGGATTCCGGTTGGGCAGTACATGAAGTCTTACATTTAAAAGTAAATATTAATAGCTATGTCCCATTTAGAGGCGGTTGTTCAACTTATGTTAAAGTTCCACGCTTCATAGAAGTAAAGCACGCTGTTGTTAATGTTAAAAATAACGATGAGTTTTGCTTCCTGTGGGCCGTTGTTTCGGCATTATATCCCGCGCAGCGTAATACGGAAAGGGTTCAAAGTTATCCTCATTTTCTAGACGTTTTGAAGTTTGATTCAATTCACTTCCCATTCAGCTGGATGATGTAAAAAAATTTGAGAAACTAAACAACCTCGCAATTAATTTGTACTGCATAAATGGTAAAAAAGTTGCACCATTTGTATTGAGTAATCAGCAAAGCGATAAAGAACCCATAAATCTTTTAATACTTTCGGCCGGGGATGACACTGTACACCATTTCACGTGGATTAAAAATATGTCAGCTTTATTTTCAAAACAGATATCAAAACATGGTCATAAGAACGTAATTTGTAACCGATGTTTGAATCATTTTGGTCTGATGTAGCTTTAGAAAAGCATTTAACATATTGCAGTCAACTTAATCAATGCTCTACTAGGCTGCCTACCGAAGCGGAAATGAATTTACAGTTCAAAATTTTGCATTCAAGAAAAGGTGCCATTTGTCATTTATGCCGATTTAGAAAGTATTTTAGAGAAGTGTGCAAATGGTATCGAAGGTAATTCTCTATTTCACTCCAAATACACACCTTTCAGTATTGCTTACTATTTGAAGTGTTCATATGATGATTCTTTATCTCGATTTACGCTTTATAGAGGAAAGGATTGCATTCAATGGTTTGTTAACGAGCTTCAAAGTATTGCATATTGGGCTACCGAAATAATCAATCAAATAATTCCTATGGCTACTTTAAGTCTCAGTCAGGTTGAGCAATTTGAAAGCGCCACGGTTTGTCACATTTGTCGAAAACCATTTACTACTTCTGATATAAAAGTTAGAGACCATAATCATCTTACGGGGGCATTTCGGGGGGCAGCGCACCAGGCGTGTAACCTAAACTATACAGACTCCCATATTCTGCCAGTTGTATTCCATAATTTATCAGGTTATGATTCTCATTTCATCATTAGAGAATTGGCTAGTGTTCCCGGTTTGATTTCACTACTACCCATAAACAAAGAAAGATATATCTCTTTCACGAAGGTAATGGAAGGCACCAAAATTAAGTTTACATTTATTGACTCTTTCAGATTTATGAGTAGTAGTATTCAAAAGTTGTCAGACTATTTGGAGGATAGTAAAAATTATTTCCCACTAGTTGCAACAATGAGGAGGAATTTTCTCTAGTAGTTCGCAAAGGTGTGTTTCCTTATGAGTATATTGATACGTGGGATAAATTGAATGAGACCACGCTTCCTCCTAAAGAAGCATTTTCAAGTCATCTTAATAATGAGGGAATCAGTGATGAGAGTTTTGCGCATGCGGTTAACGTGTGGAACAAATTTAGTATTAAATCGTTAGGGAGTACTCGGATTTGTATCTAAAACAGACGTTCTACTTTTAGCAGATATTTTCGAGAACTTTCGGCAAACTTGTATAAGTACTTACGAGCTTGATCCTCTGCACTGTTATACAGACCCCGGTTTAGCATTCGATACTATGCTCAAAATTACACAAGTAATGTTAGTACCATTTACAGATATTGATATGGTAATGTTTATTGAAAGAGGGATTAGAAGTGGTGTAGCTCAATGTTCAAATCGGTATGCTAAAGCTAACAATAAGTACATAGTGAAAAAATTTGATCCCACTTTCGAAAGTATGTATTTAATGTACTACTATGTAAATAATTTATATGCAGCCGCTATGTCAGAATTTCTACCATTTGGTGATTTTTCTTTTGTTGATGAAGCTAATTTTGAAACTTTAGATTTAATAAACCATCCCGATGATTCGGAAATTGGTTATATAGTCGAGTGTGATTTAGTCTATCCCATAGAATTACATGAGAGTCACAGTGATCTACCGATGGCACCCGAACATATGGTTCCACCCACGCCTGATTCCAAAATGAAAAATTACTGCTTACCTTGTATCCAAAACGTAATTATGTAATTCATTACAGAAATTTAAAAGTATATTTAAAATATGGATTGAAGTTGTTAAATGTACACCTTGCATTACGTTTTAAATTGTCCCCATGGTTAAAAAATATATAGATTTAAATACAGCCATGCGTCAGCAATCTCAAAATGAATTCGATAAAATTTCTATAAATTAATGATTAATAGTGTTTTCGGAAGCTGATGGAAAATGTACGTAAGCATAAGGACATACGACTAGTAACGAAATGGGAGGGTCGCTATGGTGCTCGTGCTTACATATCAAAACCAAATTTTCATAGTTGTACAATATTTGACAATGATATGCTTATCATTCAAATGAATAAGCTGAAGTATATTTCAATAAACCTATATATGCAGGATTCAGTGTTTTAGACGTTTCAAAAACTTTTTTATATAATTTTCATTACGGTTACACGCTACCCAAGTTCCATAATAGTGCTAAGCTCTTGTACACGGATACGGATAGTCTCATATACGCCTTTTCGGTTCCCGATATCTATGAATGTATTAAAGAGGACATTGATAAATTCGATACATCTGATTATAGTCCCGACAACATCTTTGGACTCCATTAGTAAATAAAAGGTCCCTGGATTAATGAAAGATGAAAATCATGGCAAAATTATGGTTGAATTTGTAGGACTTCGCGCGAAAATGTATGCTTACGCGGTTGATGAAAAGGTTGTAAAAAAATCAAAGGGTTCTACGCAAGCAAGCGTGAGGCAGATCACGATTAATGATTATAAACAGGTTCTGTTTGATGGTGGCGTAATAAGGCGCTATCAACATCTCATAAGATCAAAGAAACATGATGTGTTTACCATTAAACAAAATAAAGTCATACTCAATCCTTATGACGATAAACGCTTAGTCAATTTTGATTTCACTGATACTAGACCCTGGGGTACAACTTTCAGTAACAATATGCAGGAAGAACTGCAGTAGTGATCAAATCTACAGAAAGTACCTGAAGCGTTCTTTGCCCTCCCAGAAAGCTATACATTTATATTGAATATATTGCAACATATTCCGGATGAGTGTTTTATCTGGTGTAAACTCAAAGTGTGCAAATGAAGTATTATTAATAATTATTTGATAGAAAAATTAGCTTAGACAATACTGTTAAAAGTTTTACGAAATTGTGTACCGATAAAGGTTCGTTAACCTTTAATGATATAGATAGGATTTTAGATGACATGAATTTACCTTAAAATGTACATATACAAGTTATTATGGGGTGATTCATTGTGTGTGTACAAATGTTAGCGTACAATATATTGTTTATAAAGACACTTTCTATAAGTGAATGTATCGATACAGCAGCATATGCTAATTGCAAGTACCTCGCTATTTTAATTAAAGTATTATTAGAACAAAACATTACATATAAGTTTCAACCATGGGAAAATGAGGAGCACCACAAATTGGATTTTGGATAACATTTAGAAAGGTGAAACAAATTCCTGCTTGGGATGGACATGTGGACCAGATTCTGGAATGTGGCAATCCAGTAGTTTAAACGATTATAGAAATACTTTAGGTTTACTATATAAAATGATGTAATATTTAAAAAAAAAAATAAAATACAATTATAATTTTTTATGTGGTTTTAATTCATCTGAAAGTTACAAACAATTCCTATAACTATATATTATAAACTAAATCGTCAATATTGATCCATGATCTTTCTTGAGGGTTTGTGCAATTCATTGACGAGTTGTAATTTGGATATGGTCCACAATTTCTTTAAGTTGACTCGAATAGGAAAAATGAGTGTGGTCTCCAAGAAATTTTCAAGACCATATGTCCTACAGGCCGATCTTACCCGACATCGTCCGATCGAAATGTAGTCGAAACCTGCAGGACCAATTCTAAACGAGTCATGGAAACAAGAAGAATGATAGGCTAATATCATGGTTATTGACTAAATTGGGGGTATTTTACATTTTCAAAAAAGATTTTAACCCTTTTAAAAAGATAAAATTTTAAGGGAAAAAAAATTGTAAAGTAGTTTATATTTAAAAAATAATATTTTATTTAAGGATTTTATTATTGGGGTTTTTCTTTTGTGAGAGAAAATAATTTACCAAAAGATATTATGTGAAAAGAAAATTTACCAGTGTTTAAAGATTTGGGGGGAAATCTTTGTTTAAAAAAGAGAAATAAATTTAGTGGCAGAAAACATAAAAAATTAAAAAAGAAATAAAATTTCTTTGATGTATTTTAACAATTGAAAATTTAAAAAGAAATTTTAAATGGTTTAAAATTTTAAAAAGAAGAAAACTTTGAAAAATCTGGTTTAGGTTTAAATTGTTAAAAAATTTTGTAATAGCTTTCAATGTTTTTTTCTCTTTATGGGATGAGAAATAATATTTTAAAAGAAGAAAAAAAAGGTAAAGAAAATGAAGTTTGTAACGTATCAAAAAATTTTAGTGTTTAAAAAGGGTTTTCCCATAACCCATAAGGTTTATTTATTATTAGGTTATAAAAAGAACCATTTTCCAAAAATAAATTGGGGGTAAATTAAAAATAAAAAAGAATTAAAAATAATACAATGAAATTTCTTGGTTTTTGCGATTTATTGTTTTTTAAAAAAGATATTTATGGAATAAATTTTTAAAATAAAATAAAAAAAAGACTTTTTTTAAAGGAGCGATTTAAAATTTAATTTTATTTTTATCGACATTCCTTTAACAGGGATGTCAAAAGAGGTGGTAACTTTTATTGGGAAAAGGCATAGAGTTAAACGGTTCGTTTTTTTTCCAAATTTTTAGTTCAAAGAATTATTTTTGCGTTATAATAAACAAAATTTTTTTGAAAAAGGATTTAAAAAAATGTTAAATTTTAATGAGTTTAACACAAAAAATTTACACATATAAAAATGCTTTATAAGGTTATTTGACCGTTTCAGTTTTTTTGGGTGGTGAACTAATTTTTTTAAAAAAAATTCTGGTTGCAAAAATTAAAATTTTTTGGGTAAAAAAAGGATTATTTTTTAAGTTTCAACTTTTCAAAACTTTTTAATGAAATTGAAATTTTTTTTTTTTGGAGTTTTGATTTTGGTTTTGCCCAAAAATTGAATTTTTTAAAATTAGTGAAAAAAATATAAATATAAATGTACGCAATATTCAACCTTTAATGACAATAAAACTTATATTACAAAGAAAAAAAATGAATAACATTATCCTGTTACATGAAAATAAGTCAGCAAAAATTTTATGTGTGTATTTTAAAATAAATAAAATTTTTATCATATCAGATTCTACATTTATATTTATATTTATTTATAAATCACTAATCCTTTCCCAAAAATTCCAATTTTGGCATGTGAAAAAACAGATAAGAGCGCAAAAGATAAATAAAATTCGAAACTAAAAAAAAAATGTGAAAAAATTTCAATTATCATTCAACAAAGTATAAAGAAAAGTTGAAACTTGCACAAATGAATAAATCATAACACTTTGTCCTTTACCCAAAAATTAAATTTTTGCATGTATACTAAACAAAGAACAGCGCAACAATAGCAGTTTCAAAAAAATGGAAAAGCTTACGTTTTTCACCAAGACGACCCTTGAACTGGTCCAGAATCGGTCTAGTATACCTACTACGAAATGTATAAGTCAAATTTTATTGTATGTGTGTGTGTTTAAAAGGTTGAAACTTGTTACATTTATAAATTTATATCTATATTTATTTCTAAATCACTAGTCCTTTACTCAAAAATTCTGAATTTTCGTATAAGGCCTAATATATTAGACCAAAATATAGCAGTTCAAAATTCTCAGAACTAAAAAATGTGGAAAAAAAAATTGGTCCAGAACCGGTCCTATACTAACTATTGCATGTTTTTACCAATAAAACGTATACCACCCTGCTTTTTTGATACCTACACCTGTGTTGATGGTAATGCTAAAAACGAAATTCAAATTGAAAAATTATTTAAAGTATATTTACCTGCCACCATTTTCCATCGCATTAAATTCCTCTTTAAAAAGGAAAGTCATTGTATTTTTCATTATAACGCTTTACTAATAAATTCTAGTTGACGTATGCATAAAACATTTAATGATTAAAAAACAATAACGATCTGCATTAAAACCAGTAAATTGCTTTTTATTTAGGGATCATTTTACCGTCATTGATCTTTTAATAAATCTTCTTTATATGTTGTATAAGGCCAATTTACCTTTAAGGCCCAACGTACGGCAGGGGTTCCATTTTTATGGGAGATTTCGGTAAAGGTGGATATCGGATAAAATTACGTTTATCGAACCACGCCTAGATATGCATAACCAATAAAACCATTATGGGTTATGAAGAAATACCAAAACTAGTGCTACGTCTACTTAAAAGAACAACATATTCACAACCTTAAAGTCTTTATTTTTAATGATGTTACTTAAACCTAATACAATTGTGAGATACTTATAACAACACACAGCAGGTTTTAAATTTTCTTCTTTAAAATATGTATTTAAACTCATCCTTCCTTTACAGAAGAAATACCGAAAACTAGGCTACGTTTTGAACAAATATTCACAACGCTTAAAGTCTTTATTTTTAATGATACATTATTAAACCTAATACAATTGTGAGATACTTAAACAACACACAGCGTTTTAAATTTTCTTCTTCTTTAAAATATGTATTTAAACTCATCCTTAAAATTTCATTTTTACACCTATTTTACATATTTAATACGCAGCTTCATTTACTATATAATACTCCAAATCGAGTTTTATTGCTTTTACTTGCTTTATTAACGTCTCCAACCTCTTCTTTCGCTCCTCCACACTTACTGCTTTTTCTGTACTTTCTATAATCTACTTTCATCATTGCTGCTAATCAAAGTATACTGTGCACACACACACACACACACACACACACACACACACACACACACACACACACACACAAAAATGAGGACTTTTAAACCCTAACAATCAGGGTTTCCAACACTTTCTTATTCCAGCTTTTTCAAACATAATCATCCTTCTTCCAAAAGCGGTTTCATTATTTTCTCCAGAATTGCACCCCTAGATGATAAGCCCATTGGAAAAGCTACCCTTTAGCCCAAAAAGTATGGGGATTTATAGAAACTACCACCATCAGTACTAAATTAGGTGATTAGCTTTTTCTATAATATAAAACTACTTTCAGATTGTACTTGAACCTTCCACGAATTGGGATTTCTAACCCCTCATGACCAGATGTTTAGGTTTTGATCTAGTTCAGTTTAGCCTGTGTTGAGAAACAGCCATCGGTTTTGGGAAACGGTTATCTGTATTTAGAGAAACACCCTGGATGACTATTGTATGAGCCCACGCTTTTATTAAATTTAGTCAATAACCATGATATTAGCCTATCATTCTTTTGTTTCCATGACTCGTTTAGAATTGGTCCTGCAGGTTTCGACTACATTTCGATCGGACGATGTCGGTAAGATCGGCCTGTAGGACATATGGTCTTGAAAATTTCTTGGAGACCACCTCATTTTTCCTATTCCGAGTCAACTTAAAGAAATTGTGGACCATATCCAAATTACAACTCGTCAATGAATTGCACAAATCAAGAAAGATCATGGATCAATATTGACGATTTAGTTTATAATATATAGTTATAGGAATTGTTTGTAACTTTAGATGAATTAAAACCACATAAAAATTATAATTGTATTTTTTTTTTTTTTTAAATATTACATCATTTTATATAGTAAACCTAAAGTATTTCTATAATCGTTTAAACTACTGGATTGCCAATTCCAGAATCTGGTCCACATGTCCATCCCAAGCAGGAATTTGTTTCACCTTTCTAAATGTTTCCAAAATCCAATTTGTGGTGCTCCTCATTTTCCCATGGTTGAAACTTATATGTAATGTTTTGTTCTAATAAATTTTTAATTAAAATAGAGGTACTTGAATTAGCATATGCTGCTGTATCGAACATTCACTTATAGAAAGTGTCTTTATAAACAATATATTGTGCTAACATTTGTACACACAATTGAATCCCCATAATAACTTGTATATGTACATTTTAAGGTAAATTCATGTCATCTAAAATCCTATCTATTCATTAAAGGTTAACGAACCTTTATCGGTACACAATTTCGTAAAACTTTTAACAGTATTGTCTAAGCTAATTTTCTATCAAATAATGTATTAATAATTACTTCATTTGCACACTTTGAGTTTACAAGATAAAACACTCATCCGGAATATGTTGCAATATTTCAATATAAATGTATAGCTTTTGGGAGGGCAAAGAACGCTTCAGGTACTTTCTGTAGATTTGATCACTACTGCAGTTCTTCCTGCATTTGCTTACTGAAATTTCCCCAGGTCTAGTATCAGTGAAATCAAAATTGACAAGCGTTTATCGTCATAAGGATTGAGTATGACTTTATTTTGTTTAATGGTAAACACATCATGTTTCTTTGATCTTATGAGATGTTGATAGCGCCTTATTACGCCACCATCCAGAACCTGTTTATAATCATTAATCGTGATCTGCCTCACGCTTGCTTGCGTAGAACCCGATTTTTTACAACCTTTTCATCAACCGCGTAAGCATACATTTTGCGCGAAGTCCTACAAATTCAACCATAATTTTGCCATGATTTTCATCTTTCATTAAGCCAGGGACCTTTTATTTACTTGGGAGTCCAAAGATGTTGTCGGGACTATAATCAGATGTATCGAATTTATCAATGTCCTCTTTTACATTCATAGATATCGGAACCGAAAAGGCGTATATGAGACTATCCGTATCCGTGTACAAGAGCTTCACTATTATGGAACTTGGGTAGCGTGTAACCGTAATGAAAATTATAAAAAAGTTTTTGAAACGTCTAAAACACTGAATCCCTATATAGGTTTATTAAAATATACTTCAAGCTTATTCATTTGAATGATAAGCATATCATTGTCAAATATTGTACAACTATGAAAATTTGGTTTTGATATTAAGCACGAGCACCATAGCGACCCTCCCATTTCGTTACTAGGTATGTCCTTATGCTTACGTACATTTTCCATCCTTTGAAAACACTATTAATCATTAATTTATAGAAATTTTTATCGAATTCATTTTGAGATTGCTGACCTGGCTGTATTTAAATCTATATTTTTTTTAACCATGGGGACTGTTTAAAACGTAATATACGGTGTACTTTTACCAACTTAATCCATATTTTAAATATACTTTTAAATTTCTGTAATGAATTACATAATTACGTTTTGGATACAAGGTAAGCAGTAATTTTTCATTTTGGAATCAGGGTGGTGGAACCATATGTTCTGCCATCGGTAGATCACTGTGACTCTCATGTAATTCTATAGGATAGTCTAAATCACACTCGACTATATAACCAATTTCCGAATCATCAGGATGGTTTATTAAATCAAACTTTCAAAATTAGCTTCATCAATAAAAGAAAAATCCCAAATGGTAGAAATTCTGACATGGCGGCTCCATATAAATTATTCACGTCGTAGTACATTAAATACACACTTTCGGAGGTGGGATCAAATTTTTCCCCATGTACTTATTGTTAGCTTTAGCATACCGATTTGAACATTGAGCCCCACCTCTAATCCTCTTTCAATAAACATTAGAATATCAATGTCTGTAAATAATTCTAACTTTACTTGTGTAATTTTAAGCATAGCATCGAATGCTAAACCGGGAGCTGTTAATAGTGCAGAGGATCAAGCTCGGTACTTATACAAGTTTGCCGAAAGTTCTCGAAAATATCTGCTAAAAGTAGAACGTCTGTTTTAGATACAAAGAGTTCCCTAACGATTTAATACTAAATTTGTTCCAACGTTAACCGCATGCGCAAAACTCTCATCACTGATTCCCTCATTATTAAGATGATGAAAAATGCTTTAGGAGGAAGCGTGGTCTCATTCAATTTATCCCACGTATCAATATACTCATAAGGAAACACACCTTTGCGAACTACTAGAGAAAATTCCTCCTCATTGTTGCAACTAGTGCGGGAAATAATTTTTTTACTATCCTCCAAATAGTCTGACCCAAACTACTACTCATAAATCTGAAAGAGTCAATAAATCTAAACTTAATTTTGGTGCCCCATTACCTTCGGAAAGAGAATATCTTTCTTTGTTTATGGGTAGTGAAATCAAACCGGGAACACTAGCCAATTCTCTAATGATGAAATGAGAATCATAACCTGATAAATTATGGAATACAACTGGCAGAATGTGGGAGTCTGTATAGTTTAGGTTACACACCTGGTGCGCTGGAAATGCCCCAAGATGATTATGGTCTCTAACTTTATATCAGAAGTAGTAAATGGTTTTCGACAAATGTGACAAACCGTGGCGCTTTCAAATTGCTCAACCTGACTGAGACTTAAAGTAGCCATAGGAATTATTTGATTGATTATTTCGGTAGCCCAATGTAATACTTTGAAGCTCGTTAACAAACCATTGAATGCAATCCTTTCCTCTATAAAGCCTAAATCGAGATAAAGAATCATCATATGAACACTTCAAATAGTAAGCAATCTGAAAGGTGTGTTTGGAGTGAAATAGAGTATTACCCATACCATTTGCCACTTTCTAAAATACTTTAAATCGGCATAAATGACAAATGGCACCTTTTCTTGAATGCAAAATTTTGAACTGTAAATTCATTTCCCTTCGGTAGGCAGCCTAGTAGAGCATTGATTAAGTTGACTGCAATATGTTAAATGTTTTCTAAAGCTACATCAGACCAAAAAATGATTCAAACATCGGTTACAAATTACTTCTTTACCATGTTTTGATATCTGTTTTGAAAATAAAGCTGACATATTTTTAATCCATTGAAATGGTGTACAGTGTCATCCCCAGCCGAAAGTATTAAAAGATTTATGGGTTCTTTATCGCTTTGCTGATTACTCAATACAAATGGTGCAACTTTTTACCATTTATGCAGTACAAATTAATTGGAGGTTGTTTAGTTTCTCAAATTTTTTACATCATCCAGCTGAATGGGAAGTGAATTGAATCAAATTCAAAACGTCTAGAAAATGAGGATAACTTTGAACCCTTTCCGTATTAGTGCGGGATATAATGCCGAAACAACGGCCCACAGGAAGCAAAACTCATCGTTATTTTTAACATTAACAACGTGCTTTACTTTGAAGCGTGGAACTTTAACATAAGTTGAACAACCCCTCTAAATGGGACATAGCTATTAATATTTACTTTTAAATGTAAGACTTCATGTACTGCCCAACCGGAATCCCTTTCGGAAAACTCCTCTAATTTTTCCGTAACTTATCATACACGTTTTCATTGTACCAGACACGTTATTGGTTGAAATATCATAACGCAATTTTTTGTGGCAAAAGTCTTCAACTCAATACTATGATTTTGGGGTTGCATGAAAACAGCCTAAGACCCATTTACCTTTAGATAATTTTAACATTAATTTATTACCAAAACTATTATATGCGTTTAGTAAAAAATATCAAAGGGTCCTTAATGTTTGACATATTGATTTAATTCCTTGCCCTATTAAAAATTTAGTAAATAATTTATGCATATTTTTATTACAATTCCCAAACCTTTCTGAACGTTTTTAACCTCTCAATCTAACCAGTAGCATTGAGCAATGCTAAATTCTTCAAGCTTACAATTTCATTGGTTATAATAAATTTTAGTTTAATTTTCTTCAATACTTTATTGGTGTTAAATAGGATGGCCTGAAATTTTTTTTTTTAATAAGGGTACGTTTGTTAAATTAACCACTACTACTCTTCTACTATATAGAAATAAACAACAAAATGAACTTTTAACAAACTCCAAACGGTTCTTACTTGAAAAATTGTACAAATTTGAGTAAAATAGTTTTTTAAACAAATTGCTCTTCTTTACAATAAAACTTTTTTAGGATTGTAAAAATTGATGCACACCTGGTGATTAATAATAGTTCTTTTACTTTAGGTTTTGTTTTGTGCGATTGTAAGATGACTGACGTGGGACTGATCTACTTATTAGAATAAGATGGGTAAAATTTTCCCATTTTTATAACTCACCAACCATGAATCGTCTTTGTTCTTTACCTTGAAAATTGTAAATAGACTTTGAACCGTTGAAAATGACGCTTTGTTCTATTTCAGAATTTTAAACTATACTCACCAAACAATGAATCGTTCTCTCATGTAATTGTAACATAGACTTTGAAAACCCAATGACCCTCTTTGTTTTGATTTCTAGAATTAGATGAATCAACAAAAACAATAATCCTTTGTTTTCAAGTGGCCTTAAAATTAAGCATAAGAACTTTTGAACAATGGCCCTTTATTCTTGATTTTAAATTGAAGGTTTTAAAACAATCTTTTTAAACCACCAAAAACGGACGTTTTGCCTCTGTACCGAAAATGTAAAAAGATTTGAAGCGTTGAAAATGACCCCTTTTTCTTATTTCCTAGAATTGAGATAACAATCTATTTTTTAACTGGAAAATGAATCGCTTTTGTTTCATGTGGCCTTAAAAGTAAACTAACTTTGAACAATGATGCTTTGTTAGATTTCCTAGAATTTCAAATCTAACCAAAACAATGAATCCCTTTGTTATAATTGATTATAAGCATAGACTTTGAACAATCCCCTTTCTGATTTCTCAGAATTGAGATGGGTTTTATAAAACTTTCGAAAAGCTATCTGTTTTGGGAAACGGACCCCTGTTTTAGGAAACGGCTACCTGTTTTAGGAAACGGCTACCTGTTTACGGAAACGGCTACCTGTTTAGGGAAACGGCCACCTGTTTAGAGGGCGTGGCTTTGAAACATGCACCTCAGGGCTCTTGATTTCCTAGAATTGAGATAACAATCTATTTTAACTGAATAATGGATCGTCTTTGTTATCAGAGGTGTGACCTTATAAGCATAAACTTTAAATCGTTGACGATGGATTGCCTTTGTTCTTGAAAGAGATGTCTTTAGATAACAATCTATTTCTAACTGAACAATGAATCGTCTTTGTTCATTTACCTTGAAAATTATAAGCATAGACTTTGAACAATACATTATTCATGATTTCTCAGAATTGAGATAACAATTTATTTTTATAACTCGACCAGAAGATGAATCGCTTTTGTTCTTTTACCTTGAAAATTGTAAGCATAGACTTTGAAGCGTTTCTTGATTTCCTAGAATTGAGATAACAATCTATTTTAGAATAACGGAACAATAGATAGTCTTTGTTCTTTCATGTGGCCTTGAAAGCATAGACTTTGAACAATGCATCGTCTTTGTTCTTGATTTCCTAGAATTTCAGAATTACTCAGCCAAAACAATAGATCGTCTTTGTTCTCTCATGTGGCCTTGAAAGCATAGACTTTAAACAATGGACCCCCTTTGTTTCTCAGAATAGGGCGTGGCCTTGAAACATGCATAGACTTGCCTGAGACCGACGGCAATGACCTTCAGGACAATCAACAATCTAGTAACTTTTCTAGTGCCCTTGAAGGACTTGCAAGTATGACCTTGAAGAGGCGGGGTTACACACCTGTGGTCTTCAGCTACCTCTTGAAATAGGCAATGTTACCGATCTTGAAATCTAGTAACTTTTCTGGTGACTTTCCTAGGTCTGGTGACAAATCTAGTGACAAAAGTGAGTCAGGATCGGCATAGCTATACTACTACGTTGGATAGTCGAATCTCGTAATGGACATTTGAAATCTATATTCAAGTTTTAAACAACACTATTTCGATACACCATGCTGCTAATTTAAACGAATATTATCAGATAGCTGGAGCCTTATTAATAAATTCCATCCCCAATAACCATGCCCGGTACAATACAAATGGCGGAACAAATATTAGGTAATTTGGACGAAGTAAATATTATCAAGCAAGAGTTGAAGCTGAAAATCCACATTTGAGGACGGTCAGTGGGTTTTATTAAATCACTTGCACGCTCATGAGTTCCCCGTTTAGATTTACACTATTTAAAGCATCTGACTGAGTTTATCATGTAAACTTGGCAAAAGTTATATTCAAGACAAACTTCAAAGAGAAGAAACTAATATTCTTCAATTTGACGAATTAGTATCCGAACATTATACGAATCGAGTGTACTAGATTTCGTAATATATGTAAATATATGTTGTGGATATCTTTACGATTGACGAAAATGTCGATCATCAACCTTTAGAATTTCAATATTGTACTTGCAAAGTCGGAGCTAGAACTTTAGGAACATGTGCTCATGTCAGTGTATTATGGTTTTGTTATGCTAGATATGAACTAAATATGAGATATCCATCTATTCAACTCTTAAATGAAATTACTGATGCAGCTGAAAGGATGCTGCCAGAAAATATTGATCATGGTCCAGAAATTATAGAAAATTAAATATTTTCAGTGCCTACCTAACTTTAGTTCATTTCGGTTATTTCTTCCTTCTTGACTTGGATTAAATTCTACACATGTACTTATTTTTGTTAGTATATTCGTTTCTTAAAGTATTTTATATATTTTATGTTTCATTACAATAGACCTGCATTTCCCAGGTTAAAGTGGATTATTATTGATACCACTTAAAAAAAGCGTCGAACTCTACCTCTATAGTGGTGAGATTACTTATAATCTAGATACATTAATTATACATTATTTGTTGATATTATATTACATATTATTTGTTTCCTTAAACAAATAACGTTAGAAGGACATAAATCATGAATGATTAAATAAAATAAAAACATTTATGAGCTAAGGTATAAGCTATACATTGTGACAGGCTTGTCATCACAAAGTCGATATAAAAACTGATCATAGTAACTTCACAAAACTTCTATAGGGACTAACAAACTCAAATTACAGACAATAAGAAAAAATAGAGAAATTAACGGAGGAAATATTAAATTACAGGGTGATTCAGCAAAAAATCAGTTTTCGTAATTTTCCACCTTAAATATCTTGTGGATCACCGGTATTTGATTTCTAAATTATATATTTTTGAAAATGGTTCAATGTCGATTACTGACTTGTATTACAAAATATATAAAATTGAGTAAAAATAACCTGCAGAGTCGATCAACTTTTGACTCACGCTGTATAAAAATCTTTTTATATCTTGTTATAATAAGTCCAACTAAAGTAAATTCAGACCAAATATTAATATTTTCATATTCCTACTGTAAAGTAGAATACACAGCATCAACAATTTTTTTGGTAATTTTTGAAACATCCTGTATCAAATAATACTTTTTCTACACAAAGCAATATTATTTGATGTTATTAGAATACTATTACAGCAAAAAATCCTTAATACAATATGAAAATTACATTTTAATATTTTAAAAAGTGCCATTTTCAACTTCATCACTGTAAATTGAAAACTGGCCATAGGATTGAGTTGTACATGCACTATTGTTCATAAGTCTATATCTTCAACATCCCAAAAATTAAGGCAAATTTGGAATCCATTTCTCCATAAACCGGCTGCCTGCTCCTTTAATTCGCATTTCTGCAATATAACTTTTTACAATACTACGGTCAGAGTCTTTTTTGAATTTGAATCCTAGCGACTGGATTGCACGATGAAGACTTTTGTTACTTATCAATATGCGACTGTTACGAATTTCGGCATTTAAACTTGCAACTGTGACATGTTATTCTGGAAACAAAATTAGTACCTATGTCAAATATGTGTAAAGATTGTGTTGTAATAGTACTCATTTTGTGCATACATACTTGTATAACGTAATCTTATGCACATTTGATGTTTCAGGTAGATCGTCAGATTTTGTTTCACTTCACATAATATTAACCAGGCCTCGTTCTTCCTTGAACTTTCTACAAGCTTGGTTTCAGAAATGGAGCATTAAAATTAATGAACAAAACTCGATACATGTAACTTTTACACTTCGAAAGGATCCATGTCCGCCTATTCACATAAATAATACAGAGATTCCTCTTTCTACTACAGTCAAATATTTGGGTCTACATCTGGACAACAAGTTAAATTGGAAAGTTTATATTACCAAGAAGCGGAAACAAATGGACATGAAACAAAAAGCAATGTATTGGATATTAGGACGAAAAACACATCTATCCCTGAAGAACAAGATCTTGCTTTACAAAACCATAATTATTCCCATATGGACTTACGGGATTGAATTATGGGGGTGCGCCAGTAAGTCATATATTGCAATAATATAACGACACCAATCAAAAATCTTAAGGACTATCGTTAATGCCCTTTGGTACATCACAAACTAGCGGATTCACAATGATTTAAAGATCTCCACCGTAATGGACGTTATCCATAAAAGAAGCGTTAGTCACCGCAACAAGCTTAAGATACATACACATCGTTTATTACAACCTCTGTTCGATAATGACGTAATAAGAAGGCTAAAACGAAAATGGCCAACTGACCTATGAACTGGTTTAGGAGTTCTTTTCGCTGGAGGAGATCTCATCATGATATTCTTTACAAGAATATGTAGATAATATATTCTTCAGTTATCATATTAGCTTATAGATTTACTGGCACTCTGATTGCTGAATAAATACAAAAAAAATGTTGTTAGATAGGTACTTATCCTGATTGGCACAGCTTAACAAATGTAGTACAACGTGATCAATCTCAAGTGTACTGTAGTGGTATGATAAAAATCCCTAGATGTTAATATTGTTGTGTTTTGCAGTTGGCTGCTTTGGATTTTTAGTGTGGTTTTAGTCGTTTTAGTTTATGTCAGTTTATGTCGTATTATACCTGTGGTTTTCACTTTTGTATTTTCTTGAGTTATTTACAAACTGTCTATATCAAGACAAATTATCTATTCTGAATTTCAAATTGTGATATCGAATTTAATCGTCATGCCGTTTTCAATCGAACACGACACATTCATTGTTGTGGCTCATTTTCGTGTTGTAATACCGACACCTTGTACGGGTACAAATGTAAATTGTTCTTTACTGCAGTGTGGACACTTCCATAGGATACATCTAAAAATTATTTATGTAAAATTATGTTTGTATGGTAAAATTTTTCATACGTGTTTGTGCAGATTGGATATCTGCTAAGGTGTCCTCTGTTAAGACAGTAGCCGAAGATTCACGTTTGCGTTTTAAAACACTACCAGTTTCCATGAATCGAGCTATCAATCGATTACGATGTTGACTAAATGTTTCGTAACTAATATTTTCATTTGGGTACTCAACAGTAAATTGATCGATGCATGATTGCAATGAATAATGCCATTGCCCATTACCATCCTGGAAGCCGCTGCGAGATAGAGATTTTCAGCTTAGAGTAAACTACTGTCAATGGTTCAACAATACGATGAACAATGATTTACTGGATGTATCTTTTTTTTCTGATGAAGCTTGGTTTCATCTGTCCGGTTCCATAAATAGCCAAAATTATCGTACCTGGTCTGCTGAAAATCCACACGTATTTCGAGAAACTGCCTTACACCCTATCAAGGTCGTTGTCTGGATAGCAATGTCGCGACAACGAATATTTGGACCAGTATTTTTCGATGGCACAATTACTGCGGCAAGATACAGGGAAATACTTTTAGAACCATTTATTAACAATTTGGATGATCGTGAATTATGAAACGAGTATTTCCAGCATGACTCCGCTATCCACACACTGCACAGGCTACAATTAATTATTTACGAGACTTCTTTGAAGATAGAATCATTAGTGTAAATCGTTGGCCACCGAATTCACCAGACTTGACACCGTTAGACTCTTTTCTTTTTGGTTATTTAAAAAACGAGGTGTTCAGCAGAAGATTGCATACTCTTCAAGAATTGCGAGATGCTATAACTCATGAAGTTCATAATATTGGTGCCGAAATGTTACAAAATGTATTTGCGAATATGCAACGTAGGGTGAACTTATGTTTACAATTTAATGGCGGTCATTTTGAACATATGCTGTAAAGCAAAGTGTGATAACTAATGTGTACCTAAGGAGTTAAAAAAAAATTGTAAAAGACATTGTGATTCCATAAACATGTACAGTAAATTTTATTTAATTATAATGAAATTATAACATTTAAATACTTAATATTCATTATTTTGTAATGATTTAATCCAATCATTAAATAATATTTTATTTATTTTGTTGTATTATATAGGGATGCAGTATAATCAAATACAAAATAGTCGTTATTTAAATTAAGATAATATTTTATAATATGTATAAGTTAATGACCTTCATACATATTTGAAACTGATCGTAGTTTTTACTCGAACCATGCTCTAGTAGCTAAAGCAATACAGCTTCTTACCAACCTATCAGTGTTACCAACTTCAATATTTTGATCACGTGGTATACACTTGAGATTGATCACTATTTATTTATACACGTCGAAATGAGATTTTTAAGATATTTTTTGTGAATAATAAGTGACTAACTGGTGCTAACGGAAAAGTTTTAGGTAACGCTAAAATACACGATTGTATATTTGGAGTTATCGTTACATAGGATGAGTCGAGATAAAAATATTTCTTTACATAGATTTTGTGGGATTTGAATATTTTACTACTTATAATGGTGAAGGATGTAAAAAAGAGGGGTATGTACTTCTTATGCCATTAAGGTTCCAATAGTCGTAGAGCTTTGGGGAAAAGACCTCTTAAGGTAAGGGAAAACTTGATTGAACTTTAGTAGCAGAAACTGACATTGCAGTGTTTAGTATTTAAGACAATGCAAGTGTTCTATTTTGAAAAAAGAAATCATTTTGAAGAGTTAGTATAAAGTCTAAGTACGCTTTTTTTGTTTAAACATTTTCAGTGGTTTCATTCTCTATTTTATTGAGATTAAGGTTTGTTTGTGCGCTTGTTAGTAAAATTGGTATACAAATTTAGTAAAAGGTTCTATTTGCGAGGAAACCATAAAAACCGTAGTGTCTTCACACAACGCCCCCTAGCGGTGCTTATACGAGGGATCCTTTTTATATTCTCGGACTAGGCATGATAAGAGTAGATCAGAACAACAACAGAAATTTATTTTTTAATATAGGCCCCTTGCTTTTCAATACAAGTATTACATCGTTTCAATAACATCTTTAACTCATTATAAAAATATTTTTTTGGTTTGCTCGTAAAATGGCTTTCAACGGCCGCTATAAGTTCACCATTGTCCCTAAATTTTCCTCCCCTTAGAGTTCTTTTGAGATCTGGAAACAAAATATAGTAGTATATAAGGTGGATGATTAGTTTCTACAAACCCACATTTAACAAAGGCAGCTTTTGAAGCAGAAGGACACTTCGCGTTAGTTTTCCGCGTCTTTTCACTTTAATAGCATCTGTGAGGCGATGCATTAAGCTTGTATAATACTGTCCTGTGATTGTACCACCCTTCTTCAGATAATCAATCATTAAAATTCCTTGGCAATCACAAAAAAACAGTTGTCATTATTTTTCCTGCAGAAGGGGCGAATTTAAACTTTTTTTGAGGACTTGAACCCCTAATATCGATTCTTGTTTCGACTCAGGATCAAAATGATGGACTCAAGCTTCATCTCCGGTGATAAGTCGATTGATAATTAAATCTGCTTCCCCACAAGGCGCCAAACATTCTTCATTCTCCATTCGAATAAGCATTTGAAAAGGTGTAAGCATTCGTGGAACTCATCTCGCACTGACCTTTGTCATGCCAAGGTAATCGTGTAAAATTCTTAAAACTGTGGTTTCTGAAAGTCCTAATAAAGACGCTAATCGTCGCTTCTTTAATATTGCACCTTCCAATACCAAACACTTGGTTTTTTCAATAACATTCGAAGTGATCAACAGGCCGACCTGGACGGGGATCATCATCTAGAGATCCTCGGCCATGTTTAAATAATTTTGACGATTCACAAATAGTCAAATTAGAAGGGCAATTATCCCCGTATACAACCAACATTTCTTCACGAATAACTTTTGGAGATTTTCCTTGTTTTGTAAGAAACTTTATAACAGCTCGATATTTAAGTTTGTCCATTTTGAGACGTTACAACACAAACTGACAGATATTAGAACTAATAATGCTGCAATTGTTTTGTAAATTGTCAAACACTTTACCATGGCATATGTGATTTAAAATCAATAAAATGAAAAATTACACTCACACTGTAAATTGCCTAGACCGAGAATATAAAAACGACCCCTCGTATAGGTATATCATATTAATCAACAAGGCTTGCTTTTTCAAACCAGATGCGGTATACCAAATTTGATTGAACAAAAGCAAAATTATAGGCAGTTTTCCCAGAAAACTTTCCCCGTCCCATCCATCAGTTAGTTTACGTAGCGCATTAAATAGGGTTTAAAAAAGAAATTTTGGAATTTTAGTTACCCAATTGTAGTACTACTTCTTTTTTCACGCTTGCAGTTGCAGTAACAGCGGTCGTGTCGCTGATTTAGTATATGGAGTAATTTAAATTCATGTTTACAGTTATGACCATTTACTACTTTAAGACATTCGTCAGGATGGAATAGATTTAGTTTTCAAACTAGTTCGATTACAAAGAATGAATGAGCAAAGTAAAAGATACTACTTAGCAATTACAATATATCGAAGTTAAAAGGTTTAGAGGTACTGAGAGTATTACGTTTCTTGATCTGTTCTTTGTATTCCCGAAGATAATCATGTGTGTTTTTTTGTAAACTTCGTGATTTCTCTCTATATTATGTACAATGTGCCCTATTTTTGATAGCGTATATCGCTCATGAGTGCAACAGAGGGATACGAGTTTTACAATAATTCTCATGGCCAACATTATTTTTTAGGTATAGGAAATATTTTTTAGTTTTGGAAAACCTGCATTTCGGTTAATATAAAATCTATCGGAAATGTAAAAATTGGTATTGATGGAACTTTTTCTGCAGATTTTGGCGGTGTATTAATATATGTTTCACTGTTTTGAGATATAAACAAACCTTTTTTCGACGGAGTACCCTACATGTTCTGCTCATCCAATGAGTCTGTTTTAAAGCTTTTGGCCAATATTGGTAGAGTCAATAGTTTTTGAGCTTGTAGACATCGAATTATGTATGCTTGAATGATAGTCGACCCCTAATAAGCGTAAACACTTCCATTGGATACCGCCTTAAAATCCAAAAAATAGGTAGTTATTTTTCACAAATTTTGGGGTTCCACAAGATATAAAATATTGTATTATTACATTTTCAGTAACTCCGAAACATTTATTATTTCCATTATACGGATATCGGCAATAAATTAAGCTGCAAGCTCATCCTGTGTGACATTTTGGAGATCATGTTCTTTGTCGTGGAAGAAATTCCTGTTGGTAATGCAGCTGCTCTTACTTGGACGTTGCCAAACACCATTAATGGTTGGTATATGTGCTATAATTTCAAGAAATTCCCAAATGGCGAGTACCGCAGGTAGCCTCATTGGAATTGATAAAGCCAGATTTTCTGGTCGCCGAAATCGTGGTCAGTAGCTAAATAGCAATGTAGTTGCGGAATATGGAGAGAGAGATGCTGAAGTCCAAAACAATAGGAACCACGGAGAAAGAATCGATGGCCCTTGAGCGTTTAGAAAGAAAAAAGTGTCTGAGTGTCGCTATTTCATGGTAGAACGGCGAACTTTGATTCCAATAATGCGACAAGAAGCTAAGTCGGGATCAATTATTTACTGAGTGGTCAGCATACGCAAATTTGAATCAACTCAGTTTTCAACATCAGGTAGTGAACCATCAGGAAAATTATGTAGATCCGGTGACCGGAGCTAAATACTCAAGGAGTCGGAAGATCTTGACTGGACGCAAAGATCCGGATTTTGATAAAGATGAGGGGGGAGGGGCGTTCACGTCACTATTTATGGTCACATTTGGACCGCTACTGCTGGAAGTTATTAAGGAATGAGACTGATGACTTGTTTGTTGCGTTTTGTGTTACATTAAACAAGTATACAGTCAATGTGTCTCCTTTTATGTACCTAACAGAACGCAACGTGGCGGTAGACCGCATACTACAGTAGCGCCCAGAAGCGATTGGATAAGATCATTATCTAATTCATTTTATCGTCTTATTGTTCAATTTCCGCTTGCCTAAATAGTAACGGGATTGTGGGGTTGTATAATTATTTTCTTAAAACTATTCCTTCATTTAGAGTTTTATTTATGTTAATCACATTAATAATATTAGCCCCAAAGTGTATAATTTAACTCGAAGGTAAGCGTTACATACATTTTTTATTATATTATATATCTTGTATACACAACTGACAAATCCGAATTTTTCTGTAAGCATTAACTCTGTTATCAAATTATATTTGAGTTCAATGATGTTTCACTAGTTATGTCACAAATATCTGGTGTGGAACACCATACAACCTTCCAACCTAATAAAATTTGTTTTAGGATAATTATGCAACCTCTTTAATAATAAGTTAATTACGAAAATATGCAACATAGGAAAAACAGAAACAAAAATCTGTCAAACAGACGTTTAAAACAGTCTGACAGAAGTTAATAGACATCTAAATGCTAACTTAAAACATTAAAAGAATTGAAATAATTATAATTATAATTTTTTTATGAGAATTTTTTTGTACGTTCATAACGCAACATTGTAAAAACAAAAAAAATTATCTGTCTGACTGATGTTTAAAACTTCACGTCGGATAGATATTAATATAGTAAATTTCATATAAGTTTGGCTGCACGCCAGTACCTGAACAAAATGACGTACCAAAGTAATTTTAGGTTTGTTTATTAGTAAATTCGTCAAGTAATAGTTTTTCTTAGTTGGCAGAACCGAATTCTAGTTCCTCCTTCATGCCAAACCATTTTTCGATTGGTTTGACACTTAACAACTATTACTTTTGTTGGTCTTGTTAAACGATAGTATTTTCATTTTTATTGCTTATTTAGTCTACTTCCCCGTTCGCATGACTTTCTTCCTACATTTAAAAAATCTTAGTTCATGTTGTTATATGTAATTGTGGAAATACCGAAGCCGTTCCACAGTAAAGCGAAAGAACTTGGAACACATTAAATCGAGTACTTCGAGAGAGAACGTGACAAAGGTGGCCCCTGCCTTTATCATTTGTACGAGAGGTAGGTAAACAATGTAATTACATAAAATGAAAACTGATTCAGTCCAGAGTTTTGCGGAAGCATTGGAACAGTTAGCCAAATTTTATAAGCTGTTAAAAGCAAAAATACTCAGCTCCAAAAAAACGCGTCCGTAGCAAGAAAATTTTGGATGTAAGTTGAATGGCTATTACCTCCATTCGGAACGTTATTTATGAGATGTACTCCAATACTAAGATTGTTATATTTCGTTTAACTAAATGCAATTTAAGAGGAATATGTACCTCTTACATCCGACCATCAGAAAGTTCAAGCTAAACAACTTTTTGAAGAAAGTAAAATATCCTTTTATCGATTACTAAAGCACATGAGTTTTCAATTGCAAAAAAGATACTCCACGAAGAGGTTTGAAGGAATTAATCTTTGTGGCAATAATGGATGGTGCATTAGTAAGTGACGTGACTGCTAACGCCAATAGAAAATGACAAGGTACTACAGAAAAAAAGGTTAACTCATTTTTGTACGTTTTGACTGTGGATTTAAGATACGAACCAAAAGACCTACATTTAGAAAAGTGGAATTACAAATGTGTGCATCCCAAACATAAAAAATTCAATGTAACGATATTCCAAAACGTATATTAATGAACACTAAAATAACATTTATAAAGATAACGATAAATTATAGCAGGATGTACGATTATCTCATTTACAAGAAGATCATTATCCAAAAAGACATCGCGAAGGTGAAAACTCCGCTATCAATAAACATCACCACTTAGATAAAATACAAAGTAAATAATTACTTTGTTATGATTATATAGCAGTATGTTTAACGTTCTTACTCTTGTACATCTGCACATAGAGGAAAGCTTTCTCGGTCTGTAGAACTGTTTTTGAAAAATGTCAAGGGAAAGGGTTACACAGTTTATAGGAAAGTTTAAATGTACCGAGAGTCATTGCAATAGGGTCAAGTCCAAGAGATTATATTTGAGTTCCATGCCCAACACAAATAAAATGTTTAAAATGTATAACGACACTGTAGACCAAGATCTTCAAGTAAACTATTCGTTCTTCCACAAAATATTTTCAACAACATTTAATTTAGGGCTTGCTTCTCCAGCAACTGACGTTTGCAGTTATTGCGAACGTCCAAATTACAAAACACTGTCGGCAACTTGTTTAAAAGTTAGAAATGGATCATCTAGAAATCTGAGAGCACTTAAACTAAGAGCTATGCAGTTTCACTTAATGATGAAGAAGGAAGAAGAAGGTGCTGCATTATTTTGCTTTGATCTGCAACAAGTGCAGCAAGTGCCAAAACTTCCGATTCAAAAATGTTTACATTCACTGCAAATTGAATGGTATAATTTTGTATTGTTCTCTTGAAAAGTTCGCCTCCTCACTTTTTACGTGTGGGTTGAACATCAATGCAGCCGAGGCTCAGATGCAACTGGTTCGGCAATTTTACATTTTTTAAATAATAGTAATTGGAATGGTGTGCAAAAGATTAGATAGTTTGCCGACGGCTGTGATGGGAAAAATAAAATCAACCATATTGTCCATCTATTGTAGTGGTGGATTTGCAAGCATTCACCACGTATCGTTAAAGAAATTGCGGTAGTTTTTCTAGTAACAGGTCATTCGTGTCTTCCAGCGCATAGGGTCTTTGGAAGATTTCAAAAGAGTTAAGACGGCATGCTGAAATCCTTTTACCTAAAGATTACCAAGGAATTTATTGAAAATTAGGACAAGTACACATATTAGTAACAGATTGTCAAGCTTATGACATGAAACATTTGCTAGATACTCTTAAAAAGGTTGAAGGACTAAGCGAACAAAAAACATTATTTTTCAAGGAATTTACAAATCAATCCAATACAAGTCAAGTTAAATTTAACTGCGAGATGAACTACAGTCCCTACTCAAATTATTAGACTCACTCATAAAATTACCTTCGTTGTGAAATTTATCTTAATTTTTCGCCTTCAAATGTAGGCAAACTTGTAGACAGGGTTGGTGTTGTGATTGCCTAACTATATATTAAAAATTTAGAAACATAAAGTGGTCGATAATATAGACTTTTAATTCATTGTTAACTATTTGACAGATACAGAGGGTAGAAGTGTTTTTAAGGTGTGTTTTAACAGTTAATTATTTTTTGTTTAAGACGTTATTTTGCTAAGATTAGTGATTTTTAGCAATAAGTGAAGCTTCAGTAAATGTTTATTTACATTTTTAAGCAAGCGTCAAAGCCATAACTTGAAATATTAATTTGAAATGTTGCTATTGAAGTGTGGGTGTTATTTTTTAGATGGGTAAGTCAAAAGATCTAGCAAAAGAGAAAAGGGCTGCTATTGCAGATTTGTTAAGCAATACGAAATACAGCCAAAGGGATATTGCCTGAAGGTGTGGAGTGTCACAGTCCTCAGTACGCCAGATCCATCAAAATATGAATGCCAATTAGTCTACCGATGGTAATCGGAAAGGTAGGTGTGGCAGAAAAAAGGTGGTGACAGCTAGAGGAAGAATAACCCTTAGAAACATTGTGCTAGATTGTCGATTGGGAAGTACCAGTACAATAAAAAAAAATTGAGGAAGCTGGGTGCACTGTATCCATTTCTACAGTGAGGCGAAATTTGTACGACCTGGGTTTCAAATGTCGCAGGACAATTAAGAAGCCAAGATTAATACCAGCCATGGTTCAAAAAAGGTTGACTTGGGCAAATACACATAAACACTTGACCATTGATGACTGGCGCATAGTAGGTTGAATTAAATCTATTAACTTTTCCTTTTATTTACATACCTTTTCCCTATTACAGACGTGCTTCAGCGATGAGTCAACCTTTCACATTCTGTGTGATAACTCACATGCTGTCCGGCGCAGGCAAGATGAAAAATTTAACAGCGATTGTGTTATAAAAACTGTTAAGCATCCCATATCAGTCATGATATGGTTGGTAATCAGTGGCAAAGGTCTTGGTCGCCTGCATATTGTTGAGGGAACGATGCGACAAGACCAGTATCCGGGAGTTTTAGAAAGCAAACTTATTCCCCAGTTGCAGGAATAGTTTTGCAATGACAGGAAGGTGTTTATGCATGATGGGGCACCTTGCCACATGGCCCAATCAATAAAAAAAATTTTGGATGAACGTCAGATTCCAGTTCTACCATATCGGGTGAGTTGCCTACTCACCCGATATCAACCCAATCGAGAATGTTTGGGAATTTTTAAAAAGGGAGCTGGCTAAAGAAAAAATATCTACCAAGGTTCAGCTAATAGAGAGAATAATTTACCATTGGAACCACAATGAGAACTTAAAAAAAATTGCATATATAGTATGCCAAGGAGGGCAGTTAAAGCGAGAGGCGGTTTAACTAAATATTAAGTTTTTTTTTGTTTTAAGTCTTGCTATAACATATTTTCTTTAAAAAATAATTTCTAACATAACAACTGTTTATTAATCAGCCTTTACACTAGAATTATAATCTTAAAAACAATTATATTGTATAAAAACCCAAATTTTGTAAGTGAGTCTAATAATTCTAGTAAAACGCCTTAAAATCTTAAACGCTGTTGAGTTACCATTACTGGATTCTGCGAGAGGAATTTCGCAGGCTAAAGGAAAGGCCGTTGACGTTTTACTAAAAAAAAAATCTCCTCAAGCATACAATACATTTTACTGGTGGATAGTTCACCAACATGACATTGGTGTTTATCTCAAGCAGAGTATACACGTATACTCTTTGATTAAAATTACTCAGGCAACGTTGTAAGTTGATACGTCATAAAACATTATGATGCGCAATTAAACTTACATGAAATTTACTATAGTTGTATCCACGAGAGTTGGCGTGCACGTCATTACTTGTAATTGCATGTATTAAGATTAAAATTTGAAGTCAATGGAGCGTCTTTTACATATTTAAGAAATAATGACGTCAGGAATGAAATCTGCCAAATCGTAACAAGTCAGTGTTGCAAATAATACTTTAATTACCCACAGGTAGTTACTTGTTACCAGTTACTTTAAAATTGTCGTAGTAATATTTTACGTGCTTAATTAATCCATTATGTATAAAACGTATTATAAGAAATTAATTGGAGCTTAGTAAAGCTAAAACAATAACAATGTAATTCGTTGTGTGAAATTATTTAAATATATACTGTACCTCTTGCACTGCATTTAAGTTGATTACGGGTCCTCCATTATCTAGTTCACGCTGGAAGTACTCCAACAAATTTACAACTAATTATTGCGCTTGGGAACCTAACGTTTTCCCTTTACCAGACATAATAAGGCAAACGTTTTAATAAGAAATGTTATTAATAATTTGATAATTTGAACAAAATAAATATAAAGAACCAGTAAATAAAAGGGCAAAATAACAACGAACAGAAATAATACGAGACCTAAACTATAAGAAAACGATGAGGTTATAAATAATGAATAAAATTGACAGATTGACGTCAAATCAGAATCCGTGCAATATTAAGTTGAAGCGTTGATTGAAGTCAACTGTTGGACATACGGATATACTCCCTTCCCTCTTATTTTAACTGACGATCACGTACACGCATGTCTTTATTTAAAACACATGCAAACTGTATTGCCATATTTATCTTAAGCATGTATTAAGATTTAATGATTGTTTAAAGGAATGTCGTGCATTCATTCGAAAACCTATGACGTGAACGCCAATTCTCGTGGATACAATAGTATATATTGTCCTCGCCAGGAATGTTTATCGCTACGTCATCATATACAATCATATAATGTAATATGAAAAACATGAGTCAAAATTATTTTCGTTATAATAAATTCTGATTAAGGATATACCCCGAGATGGCAGCATTTAGAGCTTAAGTATTCCAAAATGCAATTATTTATTTATTGTGATTTATTTTGTAAAAATTAGAGAACCTTGATTATCGTAATGATAACGGTTGAAAAACAATATTCTTGAAATATAACAGGTGTTTGGTTTCTATAGCCTGAAGGTTATGTAGGTTATAACCTATGAACAATGCAATTTTCAACAAAACGTAAACATTTAATAATTGCAGCGGAACTATAAAAACGTCAGAATTGTTGTAAGTTGCTGATCATACAATTGATTAGAGATTTCAATTTATAGGTTAAATAATTTGCATTGAACAACTATTGAGATGCACTATTTACACCTCTATTCATAATTTATTATTAATATACTTATCTTTTTTGAGTGTTTTAATGGTATATTTTAAATTATACAATCTAAACGTTTCGATAACACTTACAGTTATCTTCGTCAGTAGTAATATCTACTAAAATTGTTAAAGATGTTGAAAATAATTTTGTTAAAGCTGAAAAATTAAATATGAACTAACACACTTGTATAAGTAATTGTAGATTGTAGAAATATGCTTTTTAAAGTGTAAAACTTTCTATTCGGAGCCACTATCTACATCCGAGCTTTCAGAATAGTTTTCGATGTTAATAACCAGTTCGTCAACTGTGATGCCCAACATTTCTTCCCGTTTATACCATTGCTTTATTGTTTCTTCAGTATGTCGTACACAATTATCCCATATGGTTTCATCACATTGCTGTAAAGCTTGGTTCCACATAGCAATTACGTTGTCATCTTTATAGCCATCTCGTCCAATATGCTTGTCATAATATCCCTTTGAGTATGTTTTATCGCATTAAACTAAGTGATATGGTGGTAATCTTAATATTTCGTGTCTGTAGCTTCTTATTATTTCATCTACTTCGTATCTTTTTTGTATTTGAAGGGACTTAATTAGACCATTCAGCTCGGTTTTGAAGAATGTGGGATCGTGATTAATCTGATTCTGTGTTAATCAGGAAACCATATTTCCTTTTGTCCAGGATGAAGTTGGTGACTTTTCAACTAACATTGAATGGTACGGTGAATTATTAATTACAATTAGCGAAAGCTCTTCTAAATTTGTTAGCAAATGTTCAATAAGCCATTTTTTAAACACGTCCCCATTCATTTCACCATGATAATCTTCCTTTACCAATTTTGATGCAAATAACAGAGCAGCACGTTGTAAAAATCCTCTTGCGGATCCGGCGTGAATAACAATAAATCTCTTACCATCGTAGCCTTGAGGTTTTCATACACTCCTAATGTCTTCATTCTGCCATGATTTTCCTGGATTTCCTTTGGAGTAGATACACGTTTCATCCATAAATACTACTTGCCGACGATTAGGTGAATTTATCTCTTTAATGTTTTGTTTAAGAAATTTAATTCGCATTTCTGCAATATAACTTTTTTCCAATAAAGCTCTACGGTTAGAGTCTTTTTTGAATATGAATCCTAGCGACTGGATTGCACGATGAAGACTTTTGTTACTTATCAATATGTGACTGTTACGAATTTCGGCATTTAAACTTCCAACTGTGACATGTTTTTCTGGAAACAAATTAGTACCTATGTCAAATATGTGTAAAAGATTGTGTTGTAATAGTACTCATTTTGTGCATACATACTTGTATAACGTAATCTTTGTGCACATTTCGGATGTTTCAGGTAGATCGTCAGATTTTGTTTTCTTGCGTGGTCGTTTTTAACCCGGACTTTTTCAGACAGGGTTAGATTCAACTCGAGACTTGATATTTCTGACCGTCTTCTTAGATATACCCCAGGCGCTTGCCACATGCTGTAATTTCGTGATTGTAATGAAGTAAGATGTAAACACTTAATCATACTTCTTGTACAGCATGTACTGATATCAGGGGACCCCCATTTTCTTTAAAGTGTGTAATAAATGATGATTAAGAGAACGAAATGTACGAAATGAAGAAACAGTCAAAGGATAAACAAACAAATGGAGGTTATGTACAGTAAGGTCCGAAAGTCCTGTCACCCCCCCTTTTTTGTGTTATGATGCATACTTATATGTAATGTTTCTTTTCAGGAGATGGACACAAGTACGTACAGTGTAGAAGAACGTGTTTTGGCAAGTGCATGGGCTCATGAACGCGCACACTCCGGGAAAACCATGAGAGATGTGCAAGGTGATTTTGCGGCACGATTCAATAAAGAAGCGCCACCAAAGAGAACGATACTACCATGGTAACAGAAACTGTTCACAACTGGATCTGTTCTGAATGGAAAGAGGACAGGTCGACCATCAACACGACAAGAAACTTGTGCAGCAGTGGCGGATTCTGTGACCAGATCTCCCAAGAAATCATTGCGAAAAAGATCTGAACTTGGAATTCCAAAAACGACTATGCTGACACACATGAAAAAAGATCCGGAATTAAAATTTTTCAAGCCAACATTCGTCAACGAGTTCAGTTGTGAGGACATTCGGCGAAGACATGCAGCTTGCTCAAGATTACTCGATGTGTTTGTGAGACTCCCGCAGCGAGGCAAAGTTTTCTTTTCAGACGAATGTGCAATTTACCGATCTTCTCGGAATAGGGGTATTTTCTTCTGGAGCAAAGAAAATCCATATTATTATGAAGAGTTAGGGAATAATCCACCACATGTTATGATCTAGGCAGCAATGTCCAGTAGGCATCTTTTTGACGGTACTGTCAATCAACATTCTTCCTTGGAAATGTTGCAGGAATGGTTCATTCCACAGCTTCAAAGACTGAACATTCTTGATGACAGTTGACTTCAACAAGATGGAGCTCCTGCTCACTACGCTTTCCGTGTCCGAGGATTCTTGGATGAAGTGCTACCGCAGAGGTGGATAGGGAGAGGATCGCAGCATGTGCCAGCGCTGATCGAGTGGCATCCTAGGTGTCCAGATCTGACATCATGCGACAATTCTCTGTGGGGAATAATTAAACAGAAGGTCTTGAAACAACGATATCAGTCTGTTGAAGAATTGAAGGAAGCTGTTAGGGAAGCATTCAGGCATATCACCCTGCCTATTCTTCGGAAAATCTCACACAGGACCTGGTGCCGCATCATTTTGTACCGTGACAATGACGGTGTCCATACTGATATTCTGGACCACTAAACAACCTAAAACTGTAACTATCAACATATGCTGTGGCATGTTCGCAAATACACATAAAACACATACAATCATCACACAAATAGGGGGTGGTGATAGGACTTTTGGACCTTACTGTAGAATTAGTCAAATGAGAATTAAATTCATATACATATAAAACAAATTCATTTCGCGTTTATAGGTTTACTCTTTCTAGTGCATTTGCTTATGCAATACCGTATGTCAATTTCGTCAAATGCACTACGAATGTTCACCATCCTTGTTTAATTCGCTGTTTTATATGAGAAGACAGTATAAACAAATGTAAATAAATGGAATAGCTAAATTCATAAATTAATGACGTAGCGGTAAACTCTCCTGGCGAGGATAACATATACACGTTAACTTAAAAAAATTATACTGCAGTATAACCATTTTCATTCCTATTTAACTAATTTTTTGACTTACCTTGCGTTATATTAAAAAACCTTGTGAAGAAAGGTTATGTAAAATTAAACTTTCTTTAAAAAATACGTCTACGCTTTTTCTTATAAAATTAATCGTTATTAAGATAATGAAAAAATTTAACACTTAAATTCTACCTTAGGGTTCTTTTGCCAATTACGCGTCATATCAAAAAAATGCATAGAACATAATTAATCGATATGTTTAAGTTCTATAACTAGATATTTTTATATCTTTGAAATATGCAGCTGTTTTAGAAATATTTGATAAAAACCAATAAACCTAATAAACTCCCTCTCACCATCGCTGGATTTCTCCCAAAATCTAATCAGCTCTAGGCCAAATGAAAAAAAAACAGAGTAGGACGTGACTATTATGAATAATCGTTCGTTTGATAAACAGAACAGTATTTCTAAAACCGCATCCCTCTTATCTTCTATCATAGCCGAGGTACCCTGAAAAACAAAAAAAAAAGTGTAACATGCTACTGTACATTTCATTTTGCAGATTAACTTTAAGCCGCAAGAAATTTGAATATGCTCAAAATTACAACACGGCATGAAACTAATTCAACCATAATTGGGTAGTTCAAGAAACAAATAAAAAGAAGTTTTTTACTAAAAAATGAAACATCTTCACATAAATAACTCAATTACCGCTATCAAATTAGACTATGAAACAAGAATCTACGATTCATTCTATTATTTCTATTAAATATTTGTTTCATAAACAACACCTGAACAGTAGAGTGATACAATAAATACCTACGCGTGCACATTTAAAATAGATCGATTGTTGGTAATTTAGCAAATGCAACCTGTTGATCGGTTACCTACTAGCTTAAGAACTCAAGAATATGTATAAACATCAAAGCAAGTACTTTCAGTTGGCAAGTGGTTGGCTATTAATGTAATTGGGAATGTAAATTAGAACTTCAAAGTGCAAATTTGAAATAATGATGCAATTTATTTTATGTATACTTAACCATGAGTTTCTTCGACTTTTTTAAGGCATTACTAAATTAAATTTCACTTCTAACGTTTGTATATTTCACAAATACAATAGTAATGAAGATGCCTAGATTTAATATATACTTTTTTAATAAAAAATAGTTTTGTATCTACCCAGTTAGCCAGCTTTGTGAAGCTTTTAAATATATTACACATAACGTATGCGAAAACAAGAAAATCCCTCACTTCTTTATTGAATAATTAAATTTACCTTCCAATTCTATTACCATAGCAAAACCAAGTTAAGGTTATATAGAAAATGTGAGCTTATTGGAGCTTTGAGGTAAGATTAATAGTTTAATGCTTTACTTAACTTTTGCGGGCAAGAAATTATCTGAGGCCACTAAAACTGGAGCTAACAAGACCTGCAATGTTACTACTTTAGTAATTCTGTCACTAGAACTTAACGTTAAGAGATTAATTAAGTTTTTGCTTAATTTGGTTATGTAGTAATTTCTTGAAGCAAATTAAATATTCAAGTACACGTACATATTTTAGATTAAATTTGTTTTAGAGACTGCTTGAATACGCCTCTGCTTTATTGTATTACAAGTGTTAATGCGAGAATTCTCACAGTATCTATTCAGAAGAAAAACTAAAAATGAATTAAAATGAAGCAGGAAAAAGAATAAAAAGAGCGTGAATTTTAATAACAGAATTACTATGATTTATGCAATCATTTTCATTATAATTTTGCTTTGTGAAGTGCTAGGGAAGCGCAAGAAGGTACTTAGAAAGCGGAACGTTAATGATGAATCTAAATGAGCATCGTTCGTAATTTTATATTAGTGAGGTCCACGAGTTTCAGCATTTTCTCTAATTTAGATTAGCTAATAAAATTACAATGAAGGATAAACATAAATCGGATTTATTTTGAATCTATTTTAGTAAATTGCTTTTAGATAAATTCCAATTTTACTTAAAACAGAGAACCAGTAAATATTTGAGATTCTCTTCAAATATTCCATCCCATACCTTTGCTTTTCGTTTCGGTAATATTTACCGCATTTTCTGTTGCTTGAATCAAAGATCTTTTGAAATGAATTTTATAGAAATAATAAGATTGTTACAAAGAATAAACCGAGGAACTATTTATACGATAAGGATTAAAATAACCAAAATTCTGCGCCAAGTGCGGTGTGAGAACTTTTCTTTATACGTAGTATCCGTAAAGTAAGAACTGTAACTCAAAAAACAATACTTAAGTTTTGGTGTCAACTATATTCTTGATTTTAATGTCAATCAAACATTTTTAGACAATCCTTTAAATTTTCTATCCTGCACAACATCTGTAAGAATCACAATATTCTGAACCTGACTCGAATTGACTAAACTCCACTCGGGTCGCATCGGTTTGATTTGGATTGGATTATTTCGGCTAAGATAGGTTTGGCTCGATTCGGCCCAACTTAACTCATAGGTTATCTTTCGGGAATGCTGCATGACATAGTTATGGAACTAGGTTACAAATTGTTTAAAAGTTTGAGCAATCTTAATGAGAGCGGAAAATAAATTTTGTATGATGCAAAAATATCATTAACCTAGAATAACAGTGTTAGAATGTATCACACACTCTTTCATTGTAAAATTTGGAGATATAAAAGTATAAGCACGTCACTGGGTGCTACCGATTTTTGTAAAGTACTCATAACAACGCCCACTGCTTTTGAAAATTCCTGTTTTTTTTTTGTTTTTTTTTTGTTAGTATGCTCATGCTTATGGTTAGTAATTACTTATTTTAGCTTATATATATATATATATATATATATATATATATATATATATATATATATATATATATATCTTATTGTAGACCGTTCAGGAGTCCTTCTCCTCTTCAGCCCTGGTCATTCCCTTGTTGTTGGTGTTGCGCTGTTTTTTGTTATTGTATTGTGTACAATCATGAGGCGCGGTAATTTTTGGTAATAAAAAAAAGGTGTTTGAATTTTAATTTTCAATACTGTGTGGGTTCGTGTGGTGTGCAGTGTGATTAATTAAATCGTTGGCCGGTGTCATGCTGGGTCGTCATCGGATAGCCGGGGGGACGCGGAGGGCATATGGGGTACTATCGAGGGCTTCTTCTACCTCCTCAGGGAGGTCGTCGAGGAGTTGTGTGAGGATTGCGGGAGGATGTTTAAATTTTAATTTGGGTTTTTTTCGAGGGAATTTGGGAAAGCGGTAGTTGTAAGGAGTGGTAAGGATTTCTTTGGTTGGGATAGTGTTGCCGAAAATTCTTTTATAGGCGAAGTTTTCCTGGAGTTTTTGGATACGGTTTGTGATTGGGGGTATATTGGCGTGTTGTAGGGTGAGGTCATTAGGGTACCTGAGGGGTAACCTGTGTATTCGTCTAAAAATTCCGCGTTCACAGGAGGCGATTGAGGAAAGATGATTGGTGTTAATGTTTGTGTATCGGAAATCCATAACAGGGCGGATGTATGTTTTATATGTGTGTAGAATTGTTTTAGGGTGACAACCTCTGATTCTACCCCGAAAGGCGCCCAGTAGGTTTGCGCGGTTTCTAATCCTGTTTAGTGTTCTTTTTACATCGGGGAGCCAATTGAGGGTTCTAGTGAAGAGGATTCCTAGGTAGATGATTTCATCTTGGTGTGAGCCTTTCTTGGTTAAGGGTGAGGGAGACGTTTCTGGAGGCAAGATTGTGTAATGAGGATGTCGGAATATGATTGTTGGGGTTTTGGTGGGATTGACGGAAACTCTCCACTGGTTCGCCCAGTTAGAGAAGTTCCGTAGGGTTTTGGATATGAGGCGGGAGGCCGTTTCGCTGTTCCGATGAACCGCCCAAAAGGCGGTGTCATCCGCGAACAGCGCAACGACTACTCCGGGTTGGGTAACTTCGGGAACATCGGATGCAAAGATGTGTAAAGGATAGGGGCTAAGGTAGAACCTTGCGGAACGCCTGCTATTGGTTGAAAAGGATCGGAGAAGGTTTTCCCTACTTTGAGCCGAACTGACCGATTGGTCAGGTACGAGAGTAGGAGTTTGGCGAAGGGGTCGGGTATGTTGAGGTTTCGGATCTTTTGCAGGAGACCGGCGTGCCAGACCCTGTCAAATGCTTGCATAATGTCCAGAAACACAGCCAGATTGCATTGCTTGCGATTGAATGCTCTGGTGGTGTCTGTAAGCAGCTTCAACAAGGGATCGTGACGCGTTCGGTTAGGACGGAAGCCGAATTGGCTGTTGGGAAGGAGGTCGTTGTATTCTGAGTCGCCTGGCTAGAATCTGCTCAAAGCATTTTCCGAGGCAGCTCAGGAGGGAGATTGATCTGTAGGAAGAGGGTGAGGTAAGATCAGCGTGGGGTTTAGGTATCATGACGGTGGAGACCGATTTCCAGTCCGTCGGGAAGTACGATAGAGTAAGGCATTTATTGTAAATAGTGGAAAGTAAACGGAGGGCTGGGTTGGGCAAGTGGCGGAGAATATTTCGGTTTAGGCCGTCATGACCTGTGGCAGAATTTTTGCCTCTTTTGAAATATGAGCTAACCTGGTCAGGCGTGATAGGGGCGTAAAAAGGACTCTCCTTATCGAGTAGGGTTTCGGGACGGTTAAGGGTACGGAAATCTTCAAGGCGACTCTCAAGGAGTGCCTTGAATTTGTTATTAAATTGGGGGTCATCTGGGGATCGGAAAATGGATTGGAGGAGAAATCGCCCTTTCCTTGGTCGGAGGAGATTAGGTTGCCCTGAAGGTCGGTTAGGTGGGATTTGGGGTTTACTTTTCTTCTGGTCAGTCTATCAAGCTGTTGCCAGAAGAGTTTACCATTTCCATAGTCAAGCTGGGAGGTGGCTTTGGTCCAGGAGTCTTCGGAGTGTTTATTGGCTTCTCGCCTGATTAAGGCGTTAAGGCGATTGTATTCGGTCTTGAGAGCCGGGCCCCTGGATCGCAAGAATTGACGATAGATTCGTCTTTTCTCTTTGATCCAGTTTACGATGTGCCGTGGGAGCGGTTTTCGAGAAATTTCGATGTTTTTTAATGGGATAGAGTTATCGTCCGCTTCCAAAATGACGGAAGTTAGGTCTCTAATGGCTCTCTCGAGATCTTGGGTCGTTTGAAGATTAGGTGTGGGAAGGTTGTTGGAGATGTGTTCGGAGAACACATTCCAATCTGCTTTTGAAAAGTCTTTAATGACTATGTATTGAGGGGGTGAAGGGGCTGTACAAAATGAAGTTTTGACCAGTAGGGGGATGTGATCTGATGTGATCGTGGTGCCTAAAAAGCACTCACGATCGAAATGGTGAGCTATGGGTTCGGAGACTATGATGTGGTCTATTATTGAGGCACCTAAGTGTTCGAAGTAGGTTGGCTGTGTGTTGGTGATTCGCAGGAGCGGCAACTGCAACAGAGCAGATGATAGTCTGTTACCGTTGCCATTTGTTGCGGTATCACCAAATTGAGTGTGGCGAGCATTGAAATCACCTAGGATTATTGCGTTGGAGAGGCTAGAGGCACAGATTAGAAGAGCATCGGATAGGGAATTGTGGCTGGCGGGTTATAATATGATATAAATATTATAGGAGTGGGAAAGTGCATCGTCACAGCAACGCATTCGAGATGCTGTAGGTGCGCAGGAATTTGAAAGGGAGTGGATGGGAAGCAGTTTTTGATTTTAAGAGGGCGGTTCCGTGGTGGCTATTGTTTAGGAATGAGTGGTACGTGTCGAAATTGAGTGAACATCGGGGTGTGAGCTTTGTTTCTGTGATGGAAAGGATGTGCATATTGTGTGTGTGTAGAAAGTGTTTTATTAAGAGGCGTTTCCGACGAACGCCCCTGGAATTAATGGTCCCTGCTATGATAGTCATTGAAAAGGAGTTAAGCAGTGGGTGGGCGGATTACGGCGACCTTCATCCGCGTACCGGATACGCAGATGCTGATCCTCCGTTGGAAGGAGGTTTGGGATAGCGAGTCTATGGTCCGAACAACCCTTTCTCGCCGGTCAGGAAACATGCTGGTAAGGGCGTGGGTAAGAACTTGCAAGAAGTCCTTAATGGATAAGGATTGGGTATCGGGATAAGGTTTGAGGTAGGCTGTGTCTTCCGAGTCGGACTCTTCGGAAGACAGGATAGGATCAAGGGATGCCATCATCGACGGGGAACTGGGAGGTTCCCGTCGCTTCCGCCACTGGAAGGAATAGGTGGGATGCGATTCTCCGCAGTTGTTACACTTTGGGTTGGCGGCGGATTTACATGACGAGGATCTGTGACTTTTGCCACAGTTAGGACAGCGGATGGTACGGGGGAGGGACACTCCTCAGAAGTATGTCCCACCTGCGTGCAGGTGGATCAGTGCTTCGGGAGGGGTTTCGGGTTGAGGGAGGGTTCGCAACGGTAGTGTCGCCCGAACATGACAACACCGCGTACGAGGAGGTATTCTATGGTGGCTTGGGAAGAGGTAATAACTCGGATGAGGGATGTAGGGGTGTTCGTCGCCTTAGAGGTGATGCGAATGGCCTTCCTCACATGCGGAAGATCGATCGCACCCAGGATCTCTTCGACTAGGATATCCTTATCTATGTGACGAATCACGCAGGAAACGGAGGGAGGTCTAGGATTGGAATTGGATGGACGAGGACCGGACAGTTGGGATAGGGTTACTGACGGATCACCGAAATGGTGTCGCAGCCTAAGCTGCGTACCATCCGGTAAGGGAGAGGAAGTCTCTAAGAGACAGGTATTGTTGTGGTTGAATGTCAAATTCAACCAGGAAAGGTTAAGGGGTTTGAGGGAATTACATAGGGATTTTTGGCTTGTGATGGTTTTTGGGATATTGCGGACGCAATATCTCGAGGACTGTAAGCGGGTGGGCAAAGGATTAGGGTTAATAGGTGTAGAACTGACGGCGGGTACAGGTGGTTGAGCAGGTGTGGGTAAGAGAGCGGGTTTATGTGTGTGTGCGGGATTGTGTGTGTGTGCGGGTTTGAGTGGTTTTGTGGAGGCAGTAGATCATGTGGAAATGTAGGAGTGAGTGGATGAAGTGGAAATGGATGATGCATTGGAGTGGGAGCGTGTACGTGAGGAAGGTGGAGGTGAAACGAGTGTGTGTGCGTAGGATTGTGTGGTGAGTGGTGGTGTGGGTGGACGGACGGCGTCGGAGGAAGGGGACACAACTTTGACAGTAGCTCGGTGGCGACCTTACTTAACCATCTCGGTTGCGTTGTTAGTAATAGGTTAGTTTGGGGATAAAAAAAAATAAATAAAAAAAATTAAAATCTGTTATTGAAAGGCCGGGTTTCTGCCGAGGTGCAGCCTCACACCCCGAGGAAAAAAGGCTTGGAAATCAGAGACCCAATTCGAAACGGAGGAAATACACAGTTAAAATAAAATAACAAAGTAATTAAATTAAAATTCTTTATTAATGATACCTATTACCGTTGACTTGACCCGACGACGATCCTGCTGTTGGCGTTGTTCTGAATACTTCTGGAATTTTCCGCTGCTGCTGATATATTCCGGCGGCTCCTGCTTGCGGCTAGCTGTGGCTCCTCTACTGATGACCGCTACTTCGTATTATCTGTATGCAAGCAGTGACAGATCTACCTCCGAAGCGGCGAAGATCACGATGCCAGAACGATGAGCGAGAACGCGAAAACGCTAGGTCCTTTTTTGTGAAGTTAAGCGATTGTAATAAAAATCACAAGCGCTTAAGATGGGTAGAGGCTTACGTTTGAAGGTTCAAACTGCTCTGAAAATTCCTGACACGCCCACCTTTAAATATCATCACAACCCCCACCCTAGTCGTAATCTCCACCGACGCTTACAGATCATGTCGCCCACCGACTTTGATCGTAACCCCCCTATATCTTTACTGATCACACCCACTTTTAAAATCGGTTACAACTTCCATCGATGCATGCTGGTCACATCGCACATTGGTCACGTCAACTTTTAGAATTGGTTTCACAGTCAATCCTAATCACTACCTCCATCGGTGTTTTCATAACACAACTCCAACCAGGGTTGGTGACCAAATCGACCGATTCATTTGGTCATGATTCTACATGCATCGTACTGTTACAGTGAAATTCACCAATTTATTACTCACAACACAAACAGTTTTATAATGTAGTGGAACTGTGAAAAGTACGACCAATCAAATCAAACCCAACTACTGAATTAACATGTTTCTACATATTTACATATTTTTCTTTAACTGTTTAAATTTTCAATAAGTGATGCATAGCAAACTAAATAAAACGAAATAAGTAACAATATTATACATATGACCTATTGCACAACTATTTCAGTATCAAGTTTACTGCGTTAAGTAACTAAAATTTAAACATTGTAAACTGTTTAAACTGTTCACATCACATTCATATAAGAGTTTTGATTTTGTTTGATGAAATATTACAAACTGTGCATCATGGAAGTAGAAAAAATTCCAGATACAAAAAATGTTCTAACTATTTCACTGCAAAGCAGCACATGGTCATTGTTAATGCATTAAAGCAGGCGAACCAAACGGTATGACGTATTTGATACTGAAACACCAAATCATCACGGCCGCGTTAAATGCGAAGAGGTTAGTAATAATCAAATTTTTAACAAATTTTTCTTCGCCGTCTTCTCCCGTCCATCCTTCCCTGTAATTATTCCTAAACGGTTTAAGATCTTATTTTTTGCATTTTGTTCTCCTATTACGTCGCTTCTACAAAAATAAAAGATAATTCCTTCCATAGTGTAGACCTTAACTATGTACTAAAGCATTGTGTAAAAAAAGGGTAAAAAAATTGAAGCGTAAAGCCGTGAGGTGTATGCAATTTTGTGCACCAAGAACAAGTGTCTAACATTGATTGCCTATCATGTCGCTTTCAAAACATTTACAAAATTGTCCTACATACGAAAGCATTTTGTAAATGGTGGGTTCACAACAATTAAAGAGTCGTGTCTGTGTGTGTACAGGATAGGGCCTCTAGATCATTTATCATTTACTTCTGGTTTCTGGTATGTGCTTTACTTGTGCAGACTATAACACCATTTTCACGTGCTCTGATTTATGAGTGTTAGTAAGCATTTGAGCTGAATTTTTCCGAAAATCTATGTTGATACACCGATTTCGTTGTGGACGTTTCATACAATTTCAATAAATTACATATACAAAGAAATCAGTTCGTAGGCAAACAATTCTAAATAAGCTGGTTGAACCAATTATTGTTGAAAAATCTTTAAAACAAAGCCTTGCAAGCGTAAGCTGAAAATAAAACGGTTGCGTTTAGAAAGTGACAGATGCCCTACCCGCAAGCAATGATGGAGAGTTGAGTGCTAGGAACTCCTTTCTCAGCTTACGTAAAGATGGCATCAAGGTTTTCTTAATGGCGTCTAGACACGTTTCTATAAACCCCGGTGTCGTTCATGGCAATAGTTAAGCTGAGGTTTAGCATGCCACTTTTGTCCACGCAGTCCTCTACGCAGGCGTAAGTAATCAACAATGCCAAATCATCCGAGAAATAAAGGGGACAATTTACAGTCTGGCGCGCTGACGCGTTCTTCAACAGATTTCAACTTAATAAAAGTACGTACTGGCAATCAAATTACCACCGCACTACTACCTATTGTTGTCAAGAGACATTCCTGTGCGATTCAATATCTCGATTTCCAACAGGTTGCTTCAACTTACTGGATTGCTTGTTTCGAACTTTAATCTACATGTAAATACCTACCTATGTTTGAATATAATTCTTTAATTAATCACTTAATCACCCGCTTTTAACGGGTTAAGGTGCGCGGTTTAAACTAAAGACGATGGCGATTATTTATCAGTAGAACACCGGCACCTTGGCCGCCATCTTGGATTTTGACGTCACAAGACCGCCCACGTGGGGGACCGCATTTTTCACCCTTATTTTTACTCGCTTACGTGTAGGACGTGTTTTTTCACCCCTATTTTTACACACTCACGTGTGAGACCGTGTTTTCAACCGTTTTATCCTAATTATTTTTTATATTCCCTCGTGTAGGACGTGTTTTTTCATCCCTATTTTTACATACCCACGTGTGACCGTATTTTTCCACGCTATTTTCATCCCTAATTATTCTTTGTTACATATACCTGCGTGTGAGGCCGTGTTTTCAACCCTTTCTTTTTATCCCTAATTATTTTTTACTCGCTCACGTATAGGACGCGTTTTCACCACTATTTTATGACAACTCACGTGTAGCACATATTTTTCCACCCCTATTTTTACACACCCGCATGTGAGACCGAATTATCTACCCTAAGGGTCAACCCTAATTAGAGTCTTTTATGCATACGTTCACGTGAGTGGCAGGTGTAGGCCTTGAGCTTGGACTTGGGGGTTGGGGCAGGATGCTGGTTTCTTTTCGCGATCTTTTCCTATCCTCTAATTAGAGCATTTTTGACTACATTAAGAGCCATTCATCCCCTGGAGTGTATGCAAATGGACGCGCACGTAGGATGCTATTTTATGTTTTTTCTGATATTAAAAGAAACTAATCAAGGTAAAGGTAACGTATACGTTTGATTAAAATACAGTATTAAATTCTATAATGACAATAAACAATTAATGGTATTGCATAATCAGTTAATTACCCTGTTGTTGTTGTCATACAATGTGAATGTACGGTTTCGCGAGTATTTAATCTGTGTTTATTAATATTTATTAAGATTCCGTTTTTTATCGAAAAAAGAGATTGTATAATTGTTGTCATTAAATTATTATTAGATTTCTTTTAATTCTCATTTATAGATTGTGACCTTATGTCTATGTGAACATTTTATTTATACATAGTTCAAATTAAACTGCTTTGAAAACGTGTAATTAACTATTCGATTAACCAGAACTCATAATTAAAACCGTAATAAGTGGAGTATAACAGGGGCTTTACAATGTAATTTGTAATATTTTTTATTATAAAACGATTGTCTAATTAGCTTAAATGTTAGTGCACTTTTTCTTTAATTGCATGCAACGACCTTCTAACTATACACGAATTTATAACGATACCACCCCGATTACGACGACCTTCTACCTATATATACAGAGTTTATAACGACAACACACGAGCTACATTAGTTTATAACACAATCGCTATGTAGCGTATTTTTTATTTACATCCGTACTTCTATAAACTATTAATGCATCATATTTATGAGGCTATCAACTATTTGAAACAGGTTAACTGTTAAAGTATACGATGAAGATCGTTTAAAGCAAATCTTGTATTATTCTTATATACGAATGATACTTCAAAAATACTAGTATAATTAACATGAAGATTTTATAAATCTACATTCAGAACAAGGAAACAGTTTTAAACACAAAGAATTTTATCTGTAAGGGCAGACAATGCTATTACATAAGTACGTTTTTACAAAATACGTGCTTATTCCTACATTGAGAAAACGATTGTTAAGTCATGAGAAACAAGTTGAGTCTATGAAGTTACTATGAAGTTAGCTGGTACATAGGTTTTGAAGTTTACCTATAATTAGCTTTAGCAATCGTATCACGTTCTCAAACGTTTTAATTATGAGTTCTGGTTAATCGAATAGTTAATTACACGTTTTTAAAGCAGTTTAATTTAAACTATGTATAAATAAAATGTTCAATAACATAAGGTCACAATCTATAAATGAGAATTAAAAAAATCTATAATAATTTAATGACAACAATTATACAATCCTTTTTCGATAAAAACGGAATCTTAATAAATATTATAAACACAATTAAATATCGCGAAACCGTATTCCATTGTATGACAACAACAACAGGGTAATTAACTGATTATGAATACCATTAATTGTTATGTCATATAGAATTTAATACTGTATTTTAATCAAACGTATACGTTACCTTTACGTGATTAGTTTCTAAAATATTAGATATAGAAAGGTTAAAATACGCATCTCAACGTGGTCATTGAACAATATGGGATGAAAATTTAATGAGTAAAAATCGGTCTAATTACAGTAGGAAGATCGAAAAAATCAGATCGAAAAGCCAAGTCAAGGCCTACACGCAGTGATATGCATAAAAATCAATTAGGGATTGAACCTAGGTTAGATAAATACGGTCTCACACGTGAGTGTAAAAATAAGGGTGAAAAAACGTCCTACACGTAAGCGAGTAAAAATAAGGGTGGAAAATGCGTTCCTCCACGTGGGCGGTCTTGTGACGTCAAAATCCAAGATGGCGGCCAAGGTGCCGGTGTTCTACTTTTATCGGTATAAGTTGTTCACCCGCTTACTTCGCTAATTAAAACCAGAACGATATGATTATTTATGGGCATGTTTGTTTACTCGTCTACTTCGCGGATTAAAATGAAACGGAATGATTATTTATCGATATAAGGATCAAATCGCGTTCTCGGTTTTTTTAAACGGAAACAGTCTCTGGCCACAACGGTTTACAATGTGAATGTGAATATTTTCACATTTTCCATTAAAAGAGTACTAATTTTAAAATATTCACTCGTTTGTAGCAAACCTTATAGGTTTAGGATTTCAACGTTATCAAACAGAGCCGTCTTCTGACGTTGTCGTATGTGCCACTGTAATTAACTACCAACCGGCGACATTTTTCTGAACGATTTTTACGGTTTTACGAATAAAGTAGTTTCTGATCACATGGTAGATTACCTGCTTTTCTACACTTATTTACATCCATTTCCATCTCAGTTATATAAAACACATGCAATAAAACTTCATATTGACAAGATATAAAACTCATTAGTTATCTTTTCTTTTACGGTAACAATTGCGATTTGTTAACAAGCATTAGGATTTGTTACGAAACCGATAAGCTTGGAATGTTCAGTACTTTTTCTAGCAATTATTTTGGAAAGGAGTAGAATAAGTACAAGGCATCTTTTTAGCAGCTATTTTACGAGCTTATAAATTCCACTTACACTTCAGTAAATGAAAATGTAATAACTCATTCAACGACCACATTACTTTCAGCAGCAATTATTAAAAATAAAGGGTCTTTTAAGCTGCTACAAAACGATTATCTTTACGTGTTTCAAAATATTTATATCAAAAGTAAAAGCTCATGTAGTTCGATACCACACAAGTCACATGTAACAGTTTAAGTTACAGTATTAAAAATAAATATCCATATCTTGTAAGGTGGTGCGGATAAAATATTTTTATTGAAAAAAAAAAATAGAAAACTGAAATAAAAAAATTGGTCTGTCCGAGCGTTTAACTCGTATGAAAATGGAACGTGTCCACACTTTACGAACACAGTTTATATTAGTCCATCATTGTATTCTGTACATATTAAAAAAAATTAATATTCTTTAAGTTTATATTTGATCACTAAATACCGAAGTACAACCAGAATAAAATATTAATGCATCCTCTTCATTCATTGTTGATATTTATTCCCTTGTTCCACATAAATATTTAACGTATAGGCATATGAAACAAACAATTAAGGGGGTCTACATTATTAGTGTTGAGCATTAATGCACAGATTTCCAATTTTAGTTGGATAAACAGATTATAAGCTTCAACTTCGTTATTACTGTTTAATAATCATGGTAATCTATGATTTATTTCAGTAGTGTATTAGCTTTGTAAAAATCTATTTTATATTCCTACCTTTCAAATGTAAAATGAATGTAAATTGTTCATCTTTTTTTTAAATTTATATAAAATTTATGGAAATGTCTAAAAATTACATTCATTAACTAACAATAGTTAGTTAACGATTTGACCTGTTGAAATCACTCGTACCTGAACAACGATCGTTACAAGTCACTACGAAAGTAATTTGCTATGCAAAGGAGATTAGTAACACCCTTTTGCGGTTCTATAAATCAATACTCACAAACTAACAACTTAACTAATAAGAGAAACTTAAGATTTATTTAGACTCTTCTGCCTTTAGGCGCTATAGGTTTATGTAAAGCTTTCTACGTTATTGTTCTTTGAAAGTTTCTAACTTAATGTTTTAAATTACACAAAGCATAAGAAAACTAAGTTATCTGAAACTTCACAGCGCATAAAAACATTTAATTACAATATTCTTTCCTTAACGCAGTTTTTATTCTGTTTATGAAAATGTATATAATGAAAAGAGCTGTAGAATAGAAAAGGATTTTCAAAGCAGTTTACAAATGGGCATAGAAAATTAGATTGTATTCTTGGTCTTTGTAGTTTGTTCAGTATTTAATTGTCAATGCAATTCCCACTACAAGCAAAATAATATTATTTATCATGAAGTCCATTATTTCATAAATCAAATTTATTCCAATGAAACATGCTTATTTCAAAATAAATAACTAAACGAAAAACGTGAAATTAGAATTAACAGAAGAAAATCCGGGATTTAACGTGCATCACCTTAAGCTGTTTATCCCTATTGCTGCCAAACAGCTATAGGTTTTTGTTAACAGTAAAGGTGGATTTTTTAATTGAGCACAAAAATTACGTTACTTTGTAGCATTCAGCTGATTAAGCAAACCTTATACTAAAATTATAAAGTATAAATTTTACTAAAAAAATTTATTTCTTTAACCCATGTTTTTATAATGAAGATTAAATATTTTTGTCAAACAATATTTAATATTCGATTAATACATGTCTTCACAAATCCATTATTTTTTTTGTGCGAATAATTTCATTTTTAATTCAAAATAAAATTACAATAAGATAGACTACCTTTCGTCTGACAAACTTGTATTTCTTAAGATTCCGTAAAATTTATTTGGGCCGCTTGTTTCTGTATTTTGTAAGAACTTTTTTATAAAGCACACTCAAAATACATTTAAATAAAGAACTTCCTTCTCAAAGAAAAATTTTTATACGGTTTAAAACAGCACTTTGCGCAAACGCAACATTGGGACAATCCATGCTATTGGAGGTAAAACAGCGTTGCCAGGTATGGCTACTTTTCGCCATTCTAGCGCGTTTTTATAGATTTTGGCGACCGATTTGGAGGTTGAATTTTTGGTGGTTTTTATGGCTACTTTTTGCAAGCTGTGTGGCGAATTTAATTTTTTTTTTAGAGATGTTAGGTTTAACAAATGAGAACTATGCTTGTGACGTGATGTTAGGCACAAACACGTGAATTTAACCTGTAGATTACGTTATAGATGTATCAAACGTCGATTGTCAGAAATATTGTAGGAAAAACAAATTGGTTCAATTTGGCGTTTCGAATGTAAGAAATGCGAAGAAAATTTGTGATCTGAAATTAGCGATTCATAGAGCGGCACACTCATCAATTCTAACTAGTGATCATTTATATGAAACATTGCGAGAAGTAGGCCAAGGTACATCTTTTGCTAATTTAACATTACACAGAACCAAATGTTCAAAATTAATTACCAAAGTCATTGCGCCAGATTTGTTAAATACATTAGTAGCAGCCGTAGGCAGTCATAAATATTCGCTCATCATTGATGAGTCCACTGATGTTACGATACATAAATTTATGTGTTTGTGCATATGATATTTCAATCAAACTGAAAATAAAATTATAACCGACTATTTGGGAATTGTTGAGATGTTTGAAACTACGTCTGATGCTTTGTACAATGAAATACTACAATTCTTAAATAATAATAAATTAAATATCAAAAACTTAGTGGCTATCGGTACTGATGGTGCATCTAACATGTGTGGGAGAAATAACTCTCTTTTTACAAAATTGAGGCAGTTAATACCTAATCTGCAATTAATGAGATGTTCTTGTCATTCTTTACATTAGCAGCTTCAAAAGCTACGGAAGATCTTCCCAGTTCATTATATTTTCTTTGCAGAGAAGTATATGGGTGGTTTAGTTGTAATTCATTAAGGCAATCTCAGTACAAGGACATTTTTGATACAATTAATGTGAACGAAAACAAATACTTCTGTAAATTAGACAAATTGTTAACAACTTGATGGCTTTCTCGATATAGTACAATGAAAAAAATTTTAGATCAATGGCTTGAGTTGCAAACACTTTTCCATATAGCATCTACAACGAAAAGTGTTACACGGCAAGATTATTAAGTAACATGTTTGATGATAACTCAAACAAACTTATTTTATCTTCCTTAAACCTATATTACATGAAATAAATGAGCTCAATATACATTTTCAAAGTAATTCAATGGACGTTGAAAGTGTGTATGACTTGCTATTAGCTTTGGCTATGAGGATATTGAAACCAATTTTTTTAAACAATTGTGTAGGAGATCAATTGCAGCATATTTTGAAAACTCATAATAATCCTTTAGCAATGTTATTCGATTGATTATGGGTTTGAATTCAATACTTATTTGGAAAATTCAAAATTTTCAATAGAAGATAAAAATCTAATAATGAAACGGTCTAAAAATTTTCTGGTTAGATTATTGCAAGAATTATGTTTACGCTTTCCTGATAATCTTGAAATATTTTCAAAATTTAAGCTTTTGCATTCCAAAACTGTTTTGTCACAAATACCTCCAACTTTCAGTAGTCTGATGTATTCCCTCAAAATAGCCAATGGTACTAAACCATTTAAAGAGTTGGCACAGTACATCTTGACGTTACTATTAATACCTTTGAGTAATGCTGTAGTAGAGAGGGTGTTCTCAATAATGAATGCAACAAAAACAAAATTCGGTAATAAAATGCAAATTGAAATGTTAGAATCATTGCTAAGAATTAAAGTGCATTTGTTTGCACATAATCTGTGTTGACACAAATTTGTTATCCCAGAATATATGTTGCACAGGTTCTCTGCAGATATATATTTAACTAAATTGGAGGAAACAGAGGCGATAATTGAAATAGATATTTAATTTATATATATATATATATATATATATATATATATATATATTGAGATGTTTAGATAAGAGTAAGACAGGGATCGATTATTTTAAACTAGTAATTTTTTTAAAAAAGGGTTGATTTCAAGCATGATACATGTACGAGACATTTAATTGATGTAATTTGGTTCACGATGGTAAGAAAGTGGATTTGTTTTGGTTAAAACAGTCTAAATAAAATTTATACATTTTGGTTTAATCATAAAAAGCATTGTGCTACTTACAGGAATGTCAGGAATGTTAAATAAACGTATTTTCGTAAATTTAATTCAGTACTTTAGTTTGTTTCAATAAATTTCAATTTATCGAAAGTATTTTGGCATGTGAATATTTTACAGCTGTTATACACATAGTGTAAAGTTAGATTTATATTAGGAACTTTGTATTAGTAGATTAGAGTGCAGGAAATATGGTAAAATTTAAGAAAGGGTTATAATACGAACTTAATATGATCATTTCTCACATATTTTTGGAAGCGATTGTGTGACAAACATAGTGATGCATTTTAAATATTAAGAACAGTGTGTAGAACATAATCACACAAAGATATTTACATGCAGATACATTTTTATGGTAGAATTTTATAAAAGTGTGTTAAACGATATGACTTCTTAAAGTGACATAAAATTATACAATACAAGCTAGATGAACAATAAGTATAATAAAGACAGTTATTACAAGTAGTTTGGATAACATTTTGATTTACATGAACGTTTTTAAACGCAAATTATTTATATTTTTAGAATTAAGTTAGGTTATGTCTTAAATTTAATGTTTTTTCACAAATTTATAGTTTTTAGATTAAATTAGGCTTAAAATGGATTGTTAAAGTGAATAATAGGAGGGTTTCCTCATTTTTACATAGTAATTTATTTGGTACAAAGCATTTCAACGCAAAATTTATGAAATTGGGGTTGATTGTACAGTTTTATTTGGTAAATATAAAATTCCTTTAAATTTAAGATTTCGGACATTTAATGTGTGTTTTCCAATGCAAAATTTTGTCAGGATTACATATATGTAATTAATTTAAGTGTAGTTTGTAAAATTAGTTAGATATAAGCAATTTTAAGTTAGAATAGGTCATTTTGTATAATATTTAAAAGAACCATATCATGTTGAATATCTATTTATGCGTAATTTAATACAGATTTCATTTCTGTTATTAAAATTTAAATCTATAGTTGTATAAGAAAGTTATCGCTAAAATTCTATTTTAGTTAAGTTTTCAAATTATTTTCGACCAATCAGAAACTTAGTTACATTATTTGAATTTCTTAAAAAAAAGTTGAAGATGTGGTAACCAACAAAAGGGTATAAAAGGAATTGCCCTGGATCAGAATCTCTCTCTATAATTTGTCAGTTGTTTGAAAAGTTTAAAATAGTGTAGTGTTTTTTGTGCAACAAGTAAGTTTAAATAACCTCAATAATTATCGGGAAAATTTATAATAAACGGAGAGACGAGAAATCAGGCGCAATTGTCTTTAAACCGACAATTGTTTAAAAATTAAAGTTAGGTTACCGATACCTGTTCACATTCGTAAGGTTCATTACGAATAAAATTTTTCTTACTTGTGACGATTTATGTTTAAAGTTTTAAAAATTTGTTTGTTAAAGTTGAATACTGGTTACGTTTTGCCAAAATAAAATAGTAATCATTTTTCTTCAATTGAGTTTTATTTTCTGCTGCGATCTTTTAAATAATTTATATTTGAGCCGGAGCCTAAAAATAAAGTGACATTAACTTAAACCTTTTACAATCATTAAATATTATTTAAACGATAAAGTTGGAAAGCATTAATACAATTAAATAAAACATTCCCGATTAAAAATTTGTGGTTGGGTGAAGCCGTAAAGCTGAGAAATAATAGCAGTTACCGAAGCAAAGTGACCAACAACCCGAGGACCAGTCTGCAGTTAGTGGGTGAATGGTAGCAGTGAACTTCATATATCAAGATTCTCGATCATATTGGAAAGTGCCTACATCTATATGGAACCAGCCGTGTGAAGACATCCGTTTGCAGTTTGGAATATGCACATGTGAGTTAATTTTTGATCATAACCCTATCTATTTTGTTGTTATTTGTGTGATTTCCTGCAATTATTATTTGTTATATGTATAGGTGTAAATGTTTATATAATACTTGTGTAAACACCTGCAAAATAAGCAAAAATTTAGATTGTTTCCAAATTTTAAATTTCAATTATCCAGGTATATATTCACAAATTCAACAAGTCATTGTTTAACAATTCTGACATTTTTTGACAATTGTATTCAGTAAATTTATAACGCATGCGTTATTGTATAAATTTTGTTCAGATACATTTTTCATATAAGATATTTTTTATAAAGTGCAATATCCATATTTATTCGAACCAGAAATAATTTCCCTCTAAACCTGAACTCTATCCCCAAATTGAGATAAGAGCTAGTCCGGTGCATCATTAAACATTAAATAAATAGTAATTATTATTTTACATTTAAATAAAAATCTTTCCCCTTACGATAAAAATATAATTGTTGCCAGTATAAAACAATCATTGTTGCCGCCAGTACAAATTATTATTTTAATTCGACATCACATATATATATTATATATATATATATATATATATATATATATATATATATATATATATATATATATATATATATATATATATATATATATATATATATATATATATATATTACATAGAATACTTTTGTACTGTTTTGTAATAAAACTTTAAATAAAATCTTATTATTTTTGAATTTTGGGGCATGTAATGATAGTGGCGACATCTGGCTACTTTTTGTGTAGGTATCGGCTACCTTCGTTTCAACTGATCTGGCAACCCTGGGTAAGAGTGACATTCCTGTCCGGACTTCAGTTGACGCTTGTGTTTGTCCTTTACTGTCGTGCTTGGTCCTCAATTTTGTAGTTTATAATATTTATATGGTAAAAGTTAAAGTATATTGGATATTTATCTTTTATTTCACCTGTATTAGACATTTGTGCTATGCTACATTGATAAAAAGTGTTATCTTCCGAAAATTTCTAAAATGGTAAGTGTGAATTACATGCATGTAGTAAATTATGTGTGAAACGTTGATTTTTTTAAATATTTTTAGAATAAATGTAAACATCACGATGATCCAATAAGACCTTGCAGTCTAAGAGAACTGAGGCAATTGTTGAAAATCTTGATATAAATGATGAAAGTGACATTTATTATATACCACCCGATGTCGATAATCCAACGGACGAAGAAGACATTGATGATGATGTTACAGGCGGCTTGGAAAGTTTACCATTAGATGTTGCCGGGACTTTTGAAATAATTCATCCTTATAATGAAGTTGCAACAGATAATATTATAAATTTTGAAACTAGTATACCGTCTCCGAAAAAAATAGCAAGAATAGAAGATATTGTTTGGTGTAGAACCCCGGTTGACTACGAGAGAGCCGCAAAGTCAAACGAAGATGCAAAAGTAAAAAGTATTTCTGAAGCTCTCCATGGAAAATCTGTACTTGATTTCTTCAGGCTAATGGTGGATGAAGATGTAATGGAATTTGAGTGGTTCTCACACTCTTCCGCAGACAAAACTTTGATGGTCAGCAGACGAAGATAAAGGTGTTCAGTTTGTGAAAAACGAAATGTCTCGGAACAGATTTCTTAGTATAAAACAAAATCTTCATCTGGCAGACAATAGCCAGTTGGATACTAACGACAAATTCGCAAAAGTCCGACCACTGATTGATCTCTTGAATAAATTTTTCTTGAAATATGGAATTTTTAAACATCATTTGCCTATTGATGAACAAATGGTACCTTATTTTGGTCGTCACACAGCGAAAATGTTTTTGAAGGGGACACCAGTGCGTTTCGGATTCAAAATGTGGTACCTGGAATTTAGTGAAGGATACTTATTTCAGTTTATACCTTATGGTGGAAGAACCTCTCCGAACGTCAGAAATGAATTTGGTTTGGGTGAAGAAGTTGTGATTACTTTACTGAATGTGTTCGAAAACAGATATAAAGTATATCTAGATAACTTTTTCTCTAGTTACAAATTATTGGTTCATCTGAAGAATGAGGGATATTTAGTCATCGTGAAAATAGAATGTTGAAATGTCTCCTCGATGCCAGTAAATCTATAGGTAAAGAAGCCTGTGGAGCAATGGACGCCCAATACGATCACGAAAATGAAATACGCGTTGTGCGATGGAATGATAATTCGGTGGTTACAGTCGCAAGCAATTTTGAGACGGCTCTACATAATATCTTAGTAAAACGATACAATAGAAAGGAAAAAAAGGAAGTATCTATACAACAACCAAACATGACTGCAAAATATAACAAACATATGGGGGGCGTTGATTTATACGACAATGCAGTTGCGAATTATCGAATAAAGATTCGCGGGAAAAAATGGTGGCCGTAATTTATAAATATGATAGACTCTGCCGCAGTAAATGCCTGGAAATTGCACTGGCTCGTATATAAAGAAAAACCTATTTCTCAACTGGAATATAAGTCGGAACTCGTAAGAAGTCTCATTAGCAGTAATAAAACTAAAACAATGTGCTCGAGGACGTGGTCCCATTGCATCTATGCCGTCCACTTCAAGGTTAGACAATTTGGGACATATAATTGGAAGAAATAAAGAAAATTGGAAGCGGCGTTGCAGAGTATGCAAAAGTACCACGGTTTTCATGCGTACCAAATGTGCAATACCGTTGCATCCGCATTGTTTCAAAAGTTACCAAAACTAACTAATTTTTGTATGTATTGTCCCAATACTCCCAATGTTGCGTTAGGCAACGTAAAAAAATTCATGATTTGTTTTTAAGTATATTTTCATATTCTAAGGGATGTTTATAAATGCCTATCTAAATACATATTAACAAAAAAAATGGTGTTTTTCATAAGCCTTCTACTAGTGGTCCTTAATGGGTTAAGTAGACATATAATGGGTAGCGTTGGATACTTCTGTAAGTTAATTTACTTTTAAACCGTAAACAGTATAATTACTCTGAAACCAAGTTTAGGGATTATGGGAAAAAACAATTTAGAGTAATTCCCAGTAATTAATACGTGCAAAGGTAAGATTCCCTATTGAACTTTAATAATGCTTAGGTATAAATAAAGACAAATAATCAACCAGTAAACTGTATGCGTAATAAATTGTATATCTATTGCAGTTGAAATAAATTTCTTTCATTATTACACAAAACTTGAAAGATTAACCCTAGGAATCATAAACCGGGCCTTTCAGGTCTGGAGAGATTTTAGTTGCTCATAATTTGCGTAAAATGATTTCAATCGGCTTGAGCATTCAGATATGCTTTAAACACGTCTTCATTCAACACACACTTGATTCAAAAACATTCAAGTTTATTTAGAAATCGAAAAATAAATTTCTTCCATTAGTATCCCGTATCTACATAAAACGGGCTCCCGAAGCCCTTGTACAACTAGTTACTATAAAACCAGTTTCAAGGCTGATGGTTACCATAATTTCTCAAGCACTTCTGCGCGGAATTGTATGTCTCTGTGCAAGTTGAAACCTACATTACTGCTGGATGTATAAAAGTAGGCGCAGCTGATTTGCATTCGGTTGTAATAAAAGTTGCATTGAGTGAACTTGTGAAACACATATGACAATGTTGGTAATTCCTCAACGAGTGATTACATTGCTGCAAGTGGTCTGGATTAGAGTATAGAACCTCCAACAAAAAATAAAATTCAACCACACAACATTATTCGGCGTGCGCCACGACTATCAAGAAAACATATGGCTGCAACAACAAAGGAAGTGTTTCAGTTACTTGTAACTCCCGTTATTGTACAAGAAATTGTAAACTGTACTGTAGAGGGGAGACGTGTATACAGAACAAAAGGAAAACCGTGGAAAGATGTAACTGTTGAAGAATTTCTTGCATTCTGTGGTTTACTTATTCATACGAGAATATGAAGCTGGGATGTTCCTGCAAGAGAACTATTTTGTAGTGATTTTGCCAATCCTATATACCGAGCGACAATGTCTATATTTCGTTTTGAAGAAATACGAAGGTTTGTCAGATTTGACGACAATAGAACCCGGAATGCGCGCTTGGAAACCGATAAATTAGCAATGGTGTCCTTCGCTTGAGATATATTCATTCCGCAATGCAAAACCTGCGTCATTCCGGATACTAATGTAACTATTGATGCACAACTAGTTGGGTTTAGAGGTAGATGCAGATTCGTTCAATATATGCCAAGTAAACCGGCGAAATATGGACTTAAAGTATTTAGGATGTGTGAATCTAAGTTTGGTTATTGTCTGGGTGGTTTAGTTTATGCCAGCCCGGAGAACCTCCACATAAAAACCTGGGGCTTGAAGTAATATAAAGCCTTGAGCGTGGCATTCATAATTCTGGTCTTAATCTCACGATAGATAACTTTTTCACTAGTATTGCGTTAGCAATTTATCTGTTGGATAAAAATATTACTGTGGTGGATACACTGCCTCAGAATAAGTGTGACATTCCGAAAGAAATGAAAGCCTCAAAAGATTGTGTTGTCTGCTCTTCATTGTTTTGCTTTCGAAATAACGTATCCATACTGTAGCTCCGAGGACGCCTGAAATCATCACTAATTATAATAACACAGATGACGGTGTTGACCTCATGGGTCAAACGGTGCAAGAGGCAAAGTAAACGATGGCGCATGGCATTTTTCTTCAACATCATGGATGTTGCAGCACTCAACGCATATATAGTCTTTACGAAGGAACATCCAAACTACAACATAGGAGTGACTCACAGACGCAGATTGTTTTTGAAAAATTTAGCGAAAGAACTAGTGATACCACATATGCAAAAATGTAATTACCCTAACCTACGGAGTAGTGTCCTGGAGTGTTTAAGCAGATTTATTAATATCTCTGGTCCGTCAGCCGCTCAAACAAGTACAACAATTAAGAGAAAAAGATGCTCAGTGTGGCTGCAAATATTGATCGTAAAAGCACAATGATATGTATTAGTTGTAAAAATGATATCTGTAATGGCCATAGTATTGGAATATGCACTAAATGCTTCTCTAATCCCTAAAAAAAATTAAAATAAAGCTTACTTTCATATTTAGTCTCACATTTTTAATGTAAAGTTTTACTTCAATAACTCTGTTCCTATTCTAACTATACTAAACTATTCTAAGTGGTTAAGTATCCTAGGGTTAAGAAAATAATGCTATTAAATGTACAGGGTGTCCCAACAATAGAGTAAAGTAAGTTTATGCTTAACTAGAATTATTTGTGTAAATATTGTATGTGACCATGGGGTAGAGGTAAGAAGTGGTGCATTTTTTAAAATATTGGAAGTTATACTTAGAGGAATGCCAGAAAAGCAGGACGTGAAAAGTATAATTTTTAAAATTAGAACACCCGTATCTTGATTATTAGTTTTAATTCTACGTGTCCATAACAATTACTATATTTGTGTCATACAAAAGATTGGCTGAAAGTTCTTAGTTCTATGATGTAATAGACAGTTTGTTGAAATTGATTATTGAGTTTTAGAATTGGATAATCTTTTCGTAATCCAAAAACTGTTAAATAGTATCTTGAAGTGTTATGATCCTTTGTTATGTTTCAAATTTTCCATGCAATATCTGTGCTATACATACAATAAAATTCTTACTAATGTTAGAATATCTTTAATAAATAATTATTATATATGTACAGGGTGTCCCAACGATAGAGTAAATAAGTTTATGCTTAACTAGAATTATTTGTGTAAATATTGTATGGACCATGGGGTAGAGGTAAAAGTGATTTTAAAAGTATCATCAATATTTTTAAATAGAACACCCGTATTTGATTTTAGTTTTAATTCTACGTGTCCATACAAACATATTTTGTCATACAAAAGATTGGCTGAAAGTTTTAGTTCGTTGAGAATATTCGCGTTTAAAGATTATTATGTGTCAATTTTCTGGTTGATGAATCGAAATTGTTCCGATATTGTCACAAGTAAAAAATTGATATTTCTGTGGAAAATAGTGATATTATACTAACGATTTATGACCGAGATAGTTTTCTAAATTTTCTCAAACAGGGTGTTTGTTATAACCATTCAAATTTGAAAATTCTCAAATTAAAAAAAAATCAGTTTTTTAATTGCACCTATATTTTATTTCATTTTATTCGATTAAAATCTATCATTTTGTCAAATATTCATATCTATCTTTGATAGTTTTAGTAATTTCGATTTTTCACAGCTACTTTATTTTCGATAACATTGCATTGCATGGATCTTGTAGGCATGGAAAATAATAATTGCGTTACTAAGATACAAAGGTTTCTTACTTGTCAAAATAAACACATATTAAATTTGTCGTTTTCGCATTTAACTTGTTATCAATTCTTGTATCAATTATGGATTATTCGACAAATGAATTAATTGATATGATATACGTGTTGGGCGAGGCTGAAAAAAACCCTTTATTGGCACAACGAATCTACTACAAAATGAAATATCCTGAACGTCGAATACCTACTACTGTTGGCTTGGAAAATTTGATGGATAGATTTGATTCTAGCGGTAGTGTTAAATACTTCAAACGTAAAGTTGTTAATAAAAGGGCAGCTAATGAAGAAAAAGAACTTGAAATATTATTAAATATTCAAGAAAATCCCCAAGTGAGTTCTAAAACATTAGCGACGATATGTGATACCTCCAAATCAAACGTGAATCGAACAACAATTAATTCATTTGTCGAATAATCCATAATTGATACAAGAATTGATAACAAGTTAAATGCGAAAACGACAAATTTAATATGTGTTTATTTTGACAAGTAGGAAACCTTTGTATCTTAGTAACGCAATTATTATTTTCCATGGCTACCAAGATCCATGCAATGCAATGTTATCGAAAATAAAGTAGCTAGTGTGAAAAAATCGAAATTACTCGAAAACTATCAAAGATAGATATAGGATATATTTGACAAAATGATAGATTTTTAATCCGAATAAAATGAAATAAAATATATAGGTGTGCAATTAAAAAACTGATTTTGTTTAATTTGAGAATTTTCAAATTTGAATGGTTATAACAAACACCCTGTTAAGAAAATTAGAAATACTACTCGGTCTAAACGTTAGTATAATATCACTCATTTTTCACACGAAATATCAATTTTTTATTGTGAAATAACGGAACAATTGCCCATTCATCAACCCCACGAAAATGACCATAATAATCTTTAAACGCGAATATCTCAAGAACTAAAACTTTCAGCCAATCTTTTGTATGACAAAATATGTTTGTATGGACACGTAGAATTAAAAACTAAAATCAAATACGGTGTTCTATTTAAAAAATTATACTTTTCACTTCTTACCTCTACCCCATGGTCCATACAATATTTACACAAATAATTCTAGTTAAGCATAAACTTACTTTACTCTATCGTTGGGACACCCTGTACATATCGATAATAATTATTATTTATTAAAGATATTCCTAACATTAGTAAGAATTGTTACATTCTGTATAGTAACGCACGAATTGCATGGAAAATTTGAAACATAACAAAGGATCATAACACCCTTTAAGCATATGAAACAGTTTCTTTACGAAAAGAAATCCAATTCTTAAAGGAAACTCAATAATCAATTTCAACAAACGTCTATTACATTAAATTGAAAATAGTTCATGTACATAATCAATTTCCACTCGATTATAAAGCTTTTCTCGACAAATAAGGTGTTCAAATCACTTCTTAAAATTTAAAATACATAAATTTTAATACTGTTTCCTATTGTTTCCACCAAAGCGCTATCGAGAGATAGTGATAAGGCCGACTGCGCCCTTTCTTAGTTAACCAACAGCTTAAAAATAATAAAACCAATTGAGCATTACGTCTCCCGTAACCAACATAGAAAGAAAATAAATTTTCATAATCAGTATTAACAAACACATTTACTATTTGCTATTAAATATCTTTTCTTTCTATGTTGGTTACTGGTGATGTCGTGCTCACTTGGTTTTTATTATTTTTAAGGTGTTGTTTAATCGTATGCCGCCTTATGTTTATCTCTCGAAAGTGCTTTTGTGGGAGGAAAAGAGTGAAATATTAAAATTTACGTGTTTTAAATTTTAAGAGCAAATACGCATAACACCTTGTCAATACTGCAAAGTCGGAAACGCATACTTTTGAACCGCTGTTTCAATCCTGAAATATCCTTCACTAAGGCTACTTGGAGTGTCGCTTGGAAACCGTAGAGATTCAGCCTTACCCAAAGATGTGCAGGGTTGCAGTAAATAAAATACTTTCAAGTGAATTAAATTTGCGTATTGGTGAGATACAGACACCTTAAATTGAAATATTGTAATTAATTTAAAAAGATAGGTTAATGTAACTTTTTGAGTGTGTAGTTGTGCATTTTTACTTATTTTTTATAAATAAATTATAAATATAAATATAAGCCTGCTGTAATATTTACAAAACATATATCTAATTTAATTTTATGAAATTAAGTCGCAAGTTTTCTTAAAATAAAACACCTTTATGTTCTTGAAATATTTTTTAAGAACGTAGCACCGATGCCATCGTAACCACATTTAGCGAGAGCAGTTGTATTATAATGCCACTCTGCTTGAACATTGAAATCCTCTTTATGATGAACTAAGTTAACAATCTGAAATTTTTTTTTAAATACTGTTTCCCCCCATCAGTTATGTATATTATTTTTTTAAGGTTTTTGACGTCATTTTTGATCTCCGGTGTTAATAGTGTTTGTACAGTGTAAACAGCAGCAGTCATGTTTGAAACTTTCTGATCAAAATACGTTACTCCTATGCTTTAATTCGGAATTTTCTTTATAATGGTAAATAACGGGAAACACAGTGATCACTGTTGAAGTGGAATGGTTGTGAATAATTTTGACAACCATACGAATAGTTTTCAGAAAAAAGTTAAATAATTACTTCTTCACCACGAATGAGGTTTCAGGATTTGTAACTTATTACATAGCTCATCAATTTTCAGTTGTTGCGTTAATGGGGTTAATCCATCGGTACCGGTCCATGAAGAACATTGCAGATGAGAAAAACATGAATCGTGCAACAGTTTAGATAGTTTTGTAGAAAGTTCAATAGTATCTGGACATTGGTCACATTTATCAAGATAGCAATCAGGACTCGGTTCCTTACACATAGCTTCATTCAAACAACATCGATCATTAGCTTCATATTTTCGTGGATTGAACAAACACAAACGGAGTGTGTTCCAGAAGTCCCAGCAACTATACAATTTCTAGGTCTAAGTTTAGCAAATGTGCTAAATCCAACATAATATTTTAAGTTGGATTCTTTAAATGAGACATGCACTTCTTTTAAATGTATCAGTAAAAGACGTTTCTGCACTTTTTCCTGTTCACCGCCAATTACCAAGGAAACGCCATCCTTCATTCCAGACATTTTCCCGCTATTTATTGTCACTATTGTAAAACTCGATTATTTTGTTTGTTGATAGTAGTTTGCGGTAAAACTCTTGCAGTAGTATCAGCTAGCACGCCATGGTTAGACTTCAGATCCTTGGATTTTTTGCCAAAAATCGCGATGCAACAAACTCTTGTGTTATCTTTCTCATACCCCAAGACGACGGAGCTATAGTGGGAATCCGCACTATTAAAGGATCACTGCGTTGTAAGCTGGAAAATTTTTATTTTACACCATCAAGAATTCCTCCAGGTGATCGAAGGCTTCACCACCGTGAGAAACCTTTGAATTATTAATATCCATTGCTAACAAAATTCCACCATTTGTGATAAAATCATTAGCTTCAACTAGAGACATGTCAGCATATTCTAATTTAGTCCTAATTTTTGTAATAAATGTATTGTGAGATTCTAATCCAAGACAATACTGAGAAACTTTTTTTCAAATTTTCATAACCTATGAATGAAGTAAATGTGAGGAAATATTATTTGAATCTGGATGTTTCAGAACAATTGAATGAAACTTTATAACGAGCAACGATATAATATTATAGACTGATGTTCACATCTGCTACTGGAGACCCTTGAGCTGTCGATCCTCGGTGTATTGATGTCCGAGTTAAAAGGCCTGAGGGTTGCTGAGCTTACATTAATACTAAATTATGAATATTTAAACCTAACACATAAATGTAAAAGCTAACAACAAGTTTATTTTAATGGTTTAATATTTAACTTTATTCAGAAATGAATTTCTTCCCAAGATCAAGTGATCGCTCTAGCATGAAGTTATATACATAGAATTGTGGTAGAAACCAAAATTTAGCTTACAAGATCTCTATCAAAATATTCAAATAAATAATTCCTTCTATAGTTTTCTATGAATGTTGTTTCGCAAATATATTTAAAATCAGGCATGTACATGCCACATGTGAAACCCAGCCAATTGCGGGCTCTCAAGTACAAAAAAGTTGACTGCGATCATTAATAAATAAAGTTAGTGTACCGGGTGAACTTTTTTCGATAGTTTTAAATGGAAAGTACCCTTATTATGCAAGGTAGAGAAAATCTGATGTCAGTGTCCAGGGCTCTTTTTTAAAGATAGACTCAGATCCAAAAGCAAAATTTGATACGTCTAAATGTTTTCGAGTTATGGGACAAAAGATATTCAAAATCGGTAAAAATGTTCTTCAGATACTTTTTAAATTAGAATCCCTTGCTCATATTAGATAAATTTTCTCGTCTATAATTTAAAAGTTATGACATAAAGTTGTATTTTTTAAATATAAATCGTAGTGGGCCATGGCACTGTTCAAAAATATATGGTTTAATGTAGTTCAATTAAGTATTAATGGTTTTATTCACGTTTAACGTATAATATATTGCATCTGAACTATGTAAATGAAACAATATCAATATAGTAAGCTGTGCTTTATAAACTGACAATAAACTAAGAACGTCAAATTTATCTTGCTTCGTAAGTTTACTTCCCAGCCGAAAAATTACGTACAGAAACTGTCATTTCTATCCATGGCTAATAGTATATATTTTACAAACAACGAGAAATACGAGGTGGTAAAAGATTTTATCTTATCGAATGAAAATGCCCGTTCAGCTGCTGAATTATACCTGCAAACCTACCCTGAAAAACAACAACCAAACTTAAGGATATTTAAACGGTGCGTATACATGAACGTATTTAGGAATGTGCGATAAGTATTGTTTTAGTTTAAAACAAAATTTGATTGATCACGGATCTTTTCAAAAACCACAGCCGAAACAATACTTTAAGGAAAATGCTGAACAGGATGCGGTGGCGGTGTTGAGTCGGGTGGAAGCTAAGCCAACAACTTCATCTAGGAAAATTGTTGATGCTAGGGTGTCCGAAACAAAAGCTATAAGGAAGTAGCATTTTCTTAACAAGGGTTATAAGGGGAGACAGATTACGTTCTGTTGCACATTTTATTGAATCCATTATCTGGTAGGATGGGGCTCATATTAAAATGATGGAATTTTTAATATCCACAATGCAAGTTACTGGTGTGATATTAACAATTATGTAACAGTTACACGAAGAAGGCAGGGGAAATTTGTGTTGAACGTTTGGTGTTGCATTAAAGGTTGAAGATTTTACTACTATATTTATAAAGGGACACTAAATTCTAGAAGATGTTTACAAGACCTTTTTCGGACTCATCTAGAAGAATTTTTAGGTAATTTTCCATTGCAGCACCATCAAAACAATAATATAATATTTCAGCAAGATGGCGCTCCTGTCCACAATTCTCGAGTGGTAACAGTTTATTTATCTTTAAAGTTTTCTAACCGGTGGATGAGAACTTCAGGACCGATTCGTTGACCGGCTCGACCATCAGATCTTACGGTTTTAAATTATTTTCTTTGGGGCTTTTTAAGCATATTATTTATAAAAGGAACATTGATGAATTACGTCAAAACATCGATTTTGGTTTTCGTGATATTAACTCCAATAGATCTTTTAAACGCCCCAAATGCAACAAGACGGCGGTGCCAATTGTGTTGAAAAAAAACGGTGCACAAGTTGAAAAATATTTGTAGATCACTATTTATTGATTATATTTGTTTATTCGTTATTTCACATCTTAATAATTAAAAGTGATTTATCCTCAGAGCCTACTGTTTCGTCTGCTAAATTGAAAAAATCAAACACGAATAAAACTAATATTATTCAGCAGATAGGATGTATTTAAGATTCCAGGACGTGTTTAAGGTTGCTCCGCTTCTAGCTTTCGGAAGTGAAACAAATACGTGTTAAAATGATAACTTCTAAATCAATAAAATAAGGGTAACATTTAGGATTTCTCTAGTATTGAATTTCTACGAAGAGGTGCGGCTCTTTTAAAACCATGCCAGATGTGATTGTTAAAACCGGTAAAATTGAAAAGTAAACTTAAAGCGTAAATAAATACCACCATATTGTCTAAGGATTGAACTGAAGCAGGCAAACATCTTTGCAATAACAATGAATTATAGAGAACTAATAAAAAATAACTTATTTTATGCCACAGTAGGGCAGGGTAAAGAAAGCGATTATAAATACGTATTTGTAGGAAAAATACCATCCTTGTAATGATCCCCTTTCTATTACAAATCCAAACGTAAGCATTGTCATAGGAACTGTTTTATTAGGTTAAAGGATAAAAATAAATAACTAGATCGAATCCGTAATCCAAAGTAAAAAAAAGCAAATAAATAAATAAAATAAACAAATAACTGGCTCTAATTTATAATCGAAATTCTAAATGAAAGTAATTAAACAATTTCTTTTCTCAAATAAATACGATCAGGTCGCGTTAGGGAACAATCTAAACTAAATACAAGTAGAAAGGTACTGAATAGATTTTATCGGTTTGAATATTACTAATAAACAAAATAATAATAATCTAAACAGTAGAATTTTCTCAAATATAAAATTACAAAGGATGTGACTATACAGGGCAGATTCGTATTAAGTGGTAACTTTTTGAACATTTGTTATCTCTTTGTTTTCAAATTTGAATGTTGATCCAATCTTTGTTTTTGGTACTATATGTGATTCTACATTTAATTATCACAGTGTGTTGCATATTGTTTTATACAATATTTTTCCTTGACTGCAAATTCAAAATTTGACCTTGACTTTGACGTTACTATGTTTGATCCTAATTGTAATTAATGAATCCGAAAAGTAAACGATTAATGTCGGGAGAGCTAACGGGACCATTATCGTTATTTGTTGTTACCCTTAAATTGAATAAAAAAAGAAACTCAGAGGATGGAAATGTTTAAGTTGTGACAGTTCGCGGCAATAATAAAACAGATTTGATAAATAAATATTAAATTAAATCACAAAGAAATAATTATAACTCGAAAAGCTAAATTAAAAATAATTGAATCATTTGGTCGTAAATAAATAGCAGCAACCGGTGACAGTCGCGAGAGCCAGGAATCGCGTAGGGAGCAATCTGGTTGAAGTGATTGAAGGGTATGTAAGTAAAAAATGTTTATGTATACATTTAAATTTAGATATCCATACAGTAAGTATACACTCTATTATTTATATATTTTTGCATCTGTCTATATTTCTACTTCTGACTTCCTTACGTGTCGAGGCAGTAGACAAGTAACTGTACGGTAGTAGGACGATACCGTTAGTAGGGAATGCTACATCATCTGGGGCACGATTTGGCCAGTAACCGGTCTGCTCTCTATGGTATTACTCAAGAGAACAATAGAATTGTCTCGGATCGACCTGGCTACAAGGGGCGGTCAGGATCAAAACAGACAGGCCCCGTTGCTGATGACTGTGCAAGGAATGAGTGTCGAGTAGGTACGTGGAATGTTAGAGGTATGCATGGTAAATAATTTGAAATTGCGAATGTAATGTACGAAATACACCTTGATATTCTGTGTGTATCGGAGACAAAGCGCAAAAGAGAGGATGCTGTAGAGATGGAGGATGGCAGCTTAGCACTATGGTCAGGCGTTGAGACTGAAGTGCATGGCGCAAAAGGAGCTGGGGTGATCGTAAATGAAGAGCGAAAATATGTGTTAAACAGTACGAATTGGTATCTCCCCGGATAATATGGGTTAGAATGAAAGTGGAGTTTCGATGAATTTTTCTTATTACATGATTTGTACCGGTGAATGGAGAAGAGACCAGGAGCGTGAGAACTTCTGGAATGATATAGAGAACGTGTTGAACGTATGTAAGCCAAACCAAAGGGTGATGATAGTGGGGGATATGAACGGATGGGAAGGTGTACAGAGAGAACATCGTAACGCGTTCTAGGAAAGTTCGGAGACCAAAGAGTCAATGAGAATGGTGAACGACAGGTGAACATCTGTGTGGAGAGAAACCTGTGATAGACTTGATAGTGTATGATAAACGGCTTATGCACATGACGAAAAACACAAGAGTATTGCACGAATCAGAGTATGGATCGGACCACTTTTTGGTTATATCGAGAGGGTGTTTAGGGCAAAAGTGGGTCTGGAGAAGGAAAACAAACGTAGTGCGAACGTCCAGAATTAGGGTAGACAAACTAGTGGATAATGGTGCGAGAATGAAATACGCAGATGCTGTGAGTAAAGAGTTGAATGTGAGTGAACAGTGTGGAGCGAACAAATAAAAGACACTGACGTTGAAAGTGAATGGATAAGCTTGAAAAACTGTGTTGTCAATTGTGCCGTGCGGATATGTGGAGGGCGACTTTAGGTAGACAGAAAAAATGTGCTTGGTAGAATGAGTGGGTAAAAAAGGCAGTATGTAAGAAAAAAGATGCGTACGTAGCTATGATTGCTGCAAAAAATGGTATTGAGAAAAAGCGATTATATGAGGAGTACAGATTAAGAAACAAAGAAGCGAAGGAGGCAGTGAGAATAAGTAAAGAGGAAGTGATGGCTGTGGAAGGAGAGAAAATGTAGAATGATTTTAGGGAAATAAAAAACTTTTCTGGAAATGGGTCAAAAATACAAAACGTGGCCCAAAACAGAACGCTGCAGGTGATGAATACGAGCAACGAAATAGTATGGGACGATTTTGAAGTGAGGAACTGGTGGCAAGAGTATTTCGGAAAGCTGCACAGTAGTGTACAAAATAAGACTGCAGAGTTAAATAAACAGAATATAGAAGGAATGTTGAATGAAACTGAGTATATTAGGATAAATAAGGTAGCGAAAACGGTAGGAGTGTTAAAAAATCTCAAGGGAGCAGGCGTAGATAAAATCACTGGTGAAATGCTAAAGTATGGGGGTGCAAATATTATACGAAGAATGTGTGAATTATTCAATGCATGGTGTGGAAAAGTGCCGAGGGATTGGAAAACTGCGATCTTTGTACCACTGTATAAGGGTAAGAGGAACAAGTGTGATTGCAATAACTACAGAGGAATAAGTTTGCTCTGTGTGTCTGGTAAAGTATTTGGAAGAATTGTGGTTGATAGAGTACGAGAAACTACACAAACTAAGATTTGGGATGTGCAGGGTGGCTTCATGCCAGGGGGAGGATGTGTCGATCAGATGGTTGCTCTCTAGCAGGAGATCGAAAAGTGTTTAAGGGTAAAAAGGAAGCTGTACTGTGCGTTTGTAGATCTGGAGAAAGCATAAGACAGAGGGAGAAGCTGTGGGAAATATTAAATGAATATGGTGTAAATAAAGGTGTAATAAATGGAATAAGGGCAGTATACAATGGTAGTCGGGCAGGTGTTAGGGTGAGTGAGGTGTGAGTAAATACTTTAATATTGAGCAAGGAGTGCTACAAGGCTGTGTGATGTCACCGCTGTTGTTCAATTTATATATGGATAAATGTGTAACACAAGCATGTACCGATACAAATAGTGTAATAATTGGTGACGTAAATGTGCGACTTCTGGTGTATGCAGAAGACACAGTCTTATTAAGTGACAGTGCGGATGAGCTACAAACCGCTTTGAGTAAGTTTGATATAGTCTGTGATAGCATGGCCCTAAAGGTAAACGTGAACAAAACTAAGATTGTGGTGTTCAATCGGGAAGGTGGAAAGAAGAGTAGAGTATTTACCCTGCAGAATGAAATTGTGGAGCAAGTGGGCGAGCTGGTATATCTGGATAGAATGTTTACTACAGATGATACAATGGAGGCCGAGAATGGACGAAGGGTCAATACTGTAAGGAAAGTGATTGGAAGTACGTGGACGATAATGAGAAACGAAAGCATGAGACTAGCTTTGAGACGAGGAATCTATAATGGCGTGTTTGTACCATCCGTACTGTATGGAAGTGAGATATGGGTATGTCAAAAAAAAACAAGAAAGAAAAATAAATGCCATGGGTATGAGATATCTGAGAAGCGCATGTGGTAAAATGAGATGGGACAAGATAAAGAATGAATGCATAATGACGGAGTGTGACGAGGACAAGACAATGATGGATAGATATAAAAGCAGTACATTACGTTGGTTTGGTCACATTGAGATAATGAAACGCAAGATTAACGAAGCATATATATGTGGGTGAGGTTAGATGAAAGGCCGGGTCTGGTAGGCCGCGTAAAACTTGGCTGAATGCAGTAGAGTGTATGATAAAGGAAAGAACGAGAAGGAGTTTTAAAAATAAAAGGGCATGTCAGAGACAATGTATGAACGTTGCGGAAGCTAGGGAGGTACGCGGAGAAAGGAAAGCGTGGAGAAATATTGAGAATGAAAAATAAATAAGAGGCAGGGATTGTTTTGCCTACCCCGCATGGGAAGGGTGTGAAGGTTAAGTTACGTTAAGTTAATCATTTAATTGAACTACATTAAACCTTATATGTTTGAAAACCAAAAAAAAAAACTTTTCAACAGTGCCATGGCAAACTACGATTTGTATTGCCATGTCTTTTAAATTATAGACGATAAAATTTATCTGATATGAGCAACGGATTCTAATTAAAAAAGTGTCTGAAGAACGTTTTCACCGATTTTAAATATCTTTATAGGTAAGAGTGTTATTAAACATTTTTGAAAACCCAAAAGTTTTATTTTTGTCCCATAACTAGAAAACAGTTAGACGTATCAAATTTTGCTTTTGGATTTGAGTTTATCTTAAAAAAAAAGACCTGGACACCGACAACAGATTTTCTCTATCTTGTGTGATAAGGGTACTTTTCATTTAAAACCATCGAAAAAAATTCACCCTGTTCATCAGTACTAATATAAAACAAAACATACGAATTAAGTTTAAATCGAGTGAGATTTGCTCCCTTGGTAGCGTAATTGGTAACGCAGCTATCTAGTAAGGAACCCATCGTGGGTTCTTTATAATAAATGAACTTCGTTCAAATAAATAATTCCTTCTGTAGTTTTCTATGAATGTTGCTTTTGTAAATAAATTTATTTGTCATGTGTGAAACCTAGCGAATTGCGGGTTTTCATGACATAAGTGCAAAAAAGTTGACTATGATCATTAATAAATAAAGTTAGTGTACATCAGTACTAATAAAAAAAAATACATGCAGATTAAGTTTAAATCGAGTGAGATGTGCTCCCTCGGTAACGTAGTTGGTAACGTAGTTCTCTAGCGAAGATCGTGGGTTCAAATCCCACACGAGGAATTCTTATTTTGTATGTAATTTTAAAATTTTAATTTACATACAGTTTGTATAATAAATGAATTTTGTTCAAATATATATATATATATATATATATATATATATATATATATATATATATATATATATATATATATATATATATATATATTATATATATATATATATATATATATATATATATATATATATATATATATATATATATATATATTACACTTATCTTTTCATATCTGTGTAACGAAAGAAGATATCGGCTTGCGGTTTCAACGGTACCTATATTTTTTCACGCTCTTTTTCGTGAGCTAAAGATATCTAAACCCTTACATTTAAAATTTTTAAGAAAATTGCAAAAATTTACGGCTTTGTCACAAAACGCCATCTACCGACTAGAAAAAAAACTAAACCGACAATGTTAATATATTATAAGAAGCACCCGAGAAACCTCTCTTAAACGAGACTCAGTTTATAAAAATCAGTTGAGTTGAAAAGAAGTTATGGCGTTTTTTCAAGTGAACATTTATCTCTCCCTCCTCCCCTCAATTAACAAAATAGAGAAAGATGCTAAAAAAAGAAAATGTTTCTAAGCTTACGTAGTTTGTAATAAAACTATTTTGGACATATCTTGATAATGCCGATTATCTAATTTGGTGTTGGTGTACGCCCCTTAGCGACCACCGAAGGAACTCGAAAATAAGTTCCAGCGATTTCTGTTGGCCGATTGACCTATTAGTATTCTTTTTCTAATGTTGTCAGCTTGACAGTTTCCTGGATATAGCCGGCGTCCATTCTTAGTTGGCCACCCGCAATAAACAAATTTGGAAAATGATGGAGTGCTGCTTTTGTAACTGTAGAATTACGTTGCGTTACCAAATTCTTGTAAAATAATTGAAAGCAATTAATTTTTTTCTGTGTAAAAAAAGTAAGAGAAAAAAGTAATCATGGAAACTAACAAATAAACATAAAATTTTTCCTTTATAATGATGAATGTTTCACTGGAAAATAAAAAAGGGGATAATACAAGCTTGTATTAATTCTCTCGTATTCTTCTCGCGTTACTCTTCCTCTTATTTTACACAAGGAAATAATTAATATTCCTCTGGAAATATGCATTTCTTGAGATAATTAGAATCGACTAATTGCATCTTATCTCTCAGGATAGTCGATTCCTTTTAGGTGTCACGTAATTTGTACTTGTCTTTCTTATTACGTTTAAAGTGTAACTGATAAAGAACAGGCTTACATTTTAACAACCAGCAAAATCTCAAGAGAAACGAAAATAAGTTACAATTATCAGTCAATAGGATTTAATTTACCTTACTTACAATTTAACTAATTTAGAATTTAATACGATCTTATTAATTTACTTCTTTGAATAATTTAATTTTCAGCCGCAGTTTTATTGAACAAAGTGTTAAGTAAATGATAATGGTAATAAATTTAAGAAACTTAATTATATGGGATTGCAAAATCAATACAGTTCTGTATTGCTTTAAGCCAGAATATGGGGTTGATAGGCATAAAAAATTTAATTTAGGTTGAATTTTATTGCGGTTCATCGATTGATCCAATTTCCATCTTTCCCTTTCTATTATTGGGTTAGTTGTAATTTCGATTTAGAACAAAAATGTTCTTTTCTGACAGTTCTCATATCTAACATCTAAAATCTGAAAAATCTCTCATTCATGATGGTTTCTCATAAAGAAAATATGTTGATTCATATAATATTTAACATAATACAGACCAAATGCGTTCGGTTAGCCTCGAATAATTCAATAAAGAATGGGTTTACTGTTTTAATACATTAATTACTCCATCATGCACAAGCCCGCATTTTTAGTGTGATTTTATTCAAATAAGTTTAACAAAACCCAGTTTTACTGACATTAGTCTCTATTGTTCCCCCCAAAAAGATAGTTTTGGACTTTTGATTTGTTATTTCTATTTATTTTCAACAATAAAACTTTCGCATTAAATAACAGTAATAAAAGCTAATGGTAGATTTCCAAGTCACTCTTTTATTCAACGCTATCCACTCGTATCGATTGTTTGGAGTGTTCTTAATTGGATATCTAGTTCTAAATGTTTAGAAACTCGGAACAGAACACTTTAACTACCACGTGTAATTAAAACACACAAGATACGTTTCATATGCAAAACCATCGTCTACACTGAAAATTGAAACTTCGAACACAGTGTCTTTGTTAGCGCTTTCATGAGGAATTACAGATTAGGTATGCTTATTTACTAAATTTAGGCGTGTGTTCCTTTCTTGCGATTTATTAAATCGTTTATTCTTAAGGCAAATAAAAATATACTCATCAAGTAGTAATAAAAACGAAGTATATGGTAAAGTTCTTTCATTATGTTAACAAATACGATTAGTGGTAGTATAACCTTGTTTAAAATAAATAACGCCAAATTACAATGAAAAATATTTCCAAAAGATGGTCATCTAAAATTGTTTTTGTCAGAGTACTATTAAAACTTATCTATGAACGTGGAAATTGCATTAAACTGCACAACTAGGTACTTTTATTTATGTTAGACTACAACATTGTTTCTAGAGAATGATTTTCTTTCCAAGTCCAATGTACGACATTTACAAATATTAATTCATAATCAAGACAAAAATTAATTATACATGTATTAATACTGGTTTACAACAGAGACTACTTCAATCGTGCTAACGTAACAATAAAACTATATCTGTTCAACGTTCAAGTCCCGGCAGGACGATCTAAACAGTCTCCGCAAATCAAAATTGCATAGAGGTAATAACTTCAACAGGATGCTCTGAACGTCCTTTGTAAAGTGAAATGAAAAATATATGGTGTGGAACAACGCACGACTTTCCAACGTACAAAGTGGAAATTAAAGGAAATGAAATAATTTTAATAATAACTTTTTTAGAATAATTACGCATCCCCCTTTTTCATACGTTCATAAGGAAAATTGGCAACATTGTAAAACCAAACAAACAAAACAATAATCCATGTCAGATGCACATTTAAAACTTCTTGCCAGGAAGACGTTAATAGACATACAGGTGCTAAAAAATTCTAGTGAAGCCGTCAAAAGTAATCAAGACAAGTCTTGATCTTGTCTTGAAGTTTCAAGACAACATTTATTTAACTCTACCTAATCTCTTAGTGACTTATAGCACAGTCTGTTTTTTTTTCATTTTGGTACATATTTAGATTTAAAGCCCTATGTAACTCCTCAAAATTAAATATTAGTATTATTATAAGTTTTGTAATGAACGTATAAGTTCATAAGTAAACAAGTAATTAAAAATTTTATTGATTTTATCAAATACCTAAATAAAAAGTTTACCTCAAGTAGGGTTTGAACCTACATCATGTACTTTGCTAGAGTACAACTCTAACCAACTAAGCTATCAAAATACAAGCCCCAATCGATGTAAATTTTGTCTTTGTGTATGTAGAGCTGATGTAAATTCTAAATATAAGGACATTACAGTCAAAACCAAGGCAACGTGACTAATAGTAATGGTAATAGTAACAGTGACAGTGATCGTGATGGTGGTGGTAACGCTGATGGCGACGGTGACATGACGGTGACGGTGACGGTAACGGTAAAGGTAACGGAAACGGTAACGGTAACGGCAACGGCAACGGCAACAGCAACGACAACGGCAACGGTAGCGGTAGCGGTAGCGGTAACGGTAACGGTAACGGTAACGGTAACGGTAACGATAACGGTAACGGTAACGGTAACGGTAACGGTAACGGTAACGGTAACGGTACCGGTAACGGTAACGGCAACGGCAACGGCAACGGCAACACAACGACAACGGCAACGGTAGCGGTAGCGGTAGCGGTAGCGGTAACGGTAACGGTAACGGTAACGGTAACGGCAACGGCAACGGCAACAGAACGGTAACGGCAACGACACCGGCAACGGTAACGGTAACGGTAACGGTAACGGTAACGCTAACGCTAACGCTAACGGTAACGGTAACGGTAACGATAACGGTAGCGGTAACGGTTCTAATGATTTAATATTAGCCACATTGGTTTGAAATGTTTGTAATTTGACTGTAATCTCATTATATTTAGTTTACATCAGTTCTACATACATAAAGACAAAATTTACATCGATTGGGGCTTGTACTTCTATAGCGCAGTTGGTTAGCGCGGTACTCTAGCAAAGTACATATCGTAGGTCCAAATCCTACTTGAGTGTACTTAGTAAAATTAATAAAATTTGAAATTAGATATTAGTAAATCATATATATTAAATCTAATGTGAAATCGTTGATAGATAATAATTATTTACTTTTTAGCATCCTCGTCGTATATGCCCTTTTACTTCAGTACCTACTTAAACTTTTAAAAATATTAGAATGGTGTGCATACCTCCTATTTAATTCTCTAATGACGATAACACACACTGTTTTTTCAACTCTTAAACAAAAACATCAATTTTCCTAAGAGAACAGCTATGAGAGAAAAAATGCTAAGACATTTTGAGGTAATGAAAAGCCCTGTAGTTCAAATTATTATTGAAAACTCTCCGAAAGTTTTATTCTGCCGTTGTATATTTGCCTTATTATGGACTTACGGCGCACTACATTAATGAAAACTGGACCCTTCAGTCGTTTGTCATTGATTTTGTGCCATCAAGTGACACATTCAGGAAAAGCTGGGATTTTTTACAATAATCTTGAACCGTTTCAGTTTAAGGAAAGGCTGCCGTGGATGATACCAATTTTATTGCTGAATTATAATTTATGCTTTAACAGGATTTGATCAGTTTTGACGAAGATGACCGCCACTTTCGATGTTTTACCCATGTTCTAAATTTAGGCATTCAGAATATTATAAAACTGTTACGCCAACCTCAAGATGAAGCGAACCAATTGCTTGACAAGTTTGAAATTGATGACTGGTTATTCTGAAGCAGTCTTAGGGGGTACAATACCAACGGATACGAAAATTATTTATTAAATTAAAACGATCACAGCAATGGAGCAGTGAACTTAATTCGTGTTATGCACGTTATGAACATAAAACAGTTGTCAACGATTTGTGATGTGACTGTAAGGTGGAGTTCAACATGCGAAATGATTTTGACATCAATTAAGCTACAGCCAGCTTTAAATGCCTTATGTCAAAATAATATCGAACTGCAAAACCTCATAATTAATGAAATCGAAACGGTATGTTACCTTGTCAATGATTATAGTCGGATTATGTTCGATAAAATTGAAGAGCTTGTTATTAATTTAGATAATAAAGTAGATAGGAACTCAACCGACGAAACTATTTTATTGGCATCTCAAGCAGGAAGGGATGCAATTCTTAAGCACTATAAAAAATCAAACTGGATATATGGAGTAGTATTAATATTAAATCCCCGGCACAAATTCTCAACGTTTTCTCTTATATCACCGGGAAAAGATTTGTAGCAACACCACTCAAGAAATTAGAAGAGATATTTAAAACAAGACACTTTAAATCTCTAGATGCTGACAGTGAAAATGACTATGCAAAACAAAGTGAACTAGTGAAAACCAATAACGAATTAAAAACGAAAAAGGAAAGACCACGCATTTCATTCCCTCTCCAAGGACGAGGGCAGGCTGTTTAAGCTTTCTAAGCCCTTTCAGCCATAATCATGGATTCCCAACATACATATACGTACGTTACGTATATATTCATGTTGGGATTGAGGATGGGTGTGTTCAGGATAGCATCGGAAGGAACGGAGTTAGGGTTCTGAGGGGGAAAATACTACCCCAGCATTCGCCTAAGTAGACGCATATGGTGTGTGTATAAGCAGTGACCATGCCGCTACATGTGTATGATGAAAAGCCCTTGAAAAAACTACATACATGGTAGACGGTAACAGGAATCGAAGCGACTACCTCCAGAATGATAAGTAGATCGTGTCACCACTACTCAACTAGCTCAGTTAATTAGAAACCGAAGAAGACGTCTTAAATATTCTTTGAAGAGAAGGCGGTTGTACACGATGCGAACTGGAACGCCCAAATGGACGATTACTTAGGACAAAGGAGAGAAAATAGGAATACGGGCATGTTGAAGTAGAAAAGCTCAGGTATCCAAATTTACCACGGATGGATCGAGATTTTCTATCTTTTACTGTAACCAGCGTTCCGGCCGCGCGATTGTTTTCCAAGGCCGGATTAATTATGCGTAAGCATCGTAATAGACTAAATGCCGGATATGCACCGTTACCTTTATGTATGAATTTATGGTTAATTTGTTCTTTATGTTTAGAAGTTCAAGATGTTTTACAGGATGTGCAAGTTCCCATTTACTTGTAAAATAAAAGTTTTCTTCCATCTTGGCTATTTAGTATCTGATTTATTTTGTTATCGATCAAGGGTCTTGATTACTCTTGACAAAAATCAAGACAAGACTTAATAAGCCTTGATCTTGTGTTGAAATTTAAAGACAAGACTAGACCTGACTCTTGTCTTGAAATTTCAAGACTTTCAAGACAAGAGCCGTGAAAGTCTTGATCTTAACGACATCAATAAAAAATTCCAAGGCCCGCTTCTATAAAGTACTGATAATACAGATAAAGCATTTAGTCCTACTTAATCAACTTTCACACTTATTTTGTTATGTATTAAAAAACTATATAAAGAAAAGTTGCTAAAAAGTTGACAAAAATCAAAAACTGCTCCTAATAAACCCCTCTAATCGCCGCTGAAATGAAAACATGCTTAACCTCTCATTAGTTGCGTAAGTATCTCATACGTAAATGGTTGATAGGTTGATCTATATTTCTCAGAAACGAATAATTCTAAAATTCTATGGATTGCAGTGGTCCTCATTTGAACACTTTCCAAGTGTTGTTTATTTTCTGAGTGTTATTGTTTATTCCACGAATGATTATTGTTTTTAAAAATGATAAAGGTAAGTAGAATAATATATGACCTATATAGCGCAGAGAATATTGAAGATCTAAATCGTGTACTAAGATGAGACCTGATCGAACAAAGTGCCTAATAAGCCATCACGAATACAACTCCATGTTATACTAAAATTACTAGAAGTTGTCGGCCAAACCGTTTTGATGCTGGAATCTGCTTTTAGTAGAATATGCTAACTGTGATAGTGGAATACACAAATCAGCATATCGATTCTTTCAGCGCAAAATTCCAAACGATTGGAAATTGTCTGCAACAGGCGTGTTTGGGGTTGTTATACCTGGCCAAGGTATTTCAAGGGAGTCATTGACATTTATCCGATTGGGTTTCTAATTTGGGTTTCTACTGGGAATGGATATGTTTAGGGTGGCAATGTTTGAGAAACGTTTTAGGTTTTGATTGAGATGTTTCAGATTTGATAATAAACAAAGGAGAGAAGAGCGAAGTGCAACTGATGAGTTAGCTGCGGTTAGAACTTTTTGTGAACTTTATTTCCAACTGTAAAAACTATTACTATCCTGGACAGAATGTCACAATAAAGGACATGCTGCATGGGTTTCGTGGAAGGTGTGGCTTTAGGCAATACATATTATTTTACACACCGAACATGGAAATGTATTGTGGTCAAGAGCAATTCTTCCGCCGATATCGTCATGAGATTGTCAGAGCCAATTTTTCAATCTGGTCGCTACATGACAGCAGTTAATTGATTCACAGTTTTACAATTAATTAAAAAATTAAAAAATAAAAAACATGTGGGAATAATTCGGAAAAACAGAAGAAACATTTCGTCTACATTTGTATCCCCCGTCCAATATCAAAGTATTTTTGGTTATACAATAAACGAAACTTTTGTTTTGTATGTCCCAAAAAAAGGAAAAACTTTTGTCAGGAATCCAGAAATTATCAAATTTTATAATTCAACAAAGTCGTTGACAAGCTTTGTGCTACTTATAACGTTGGGAGATCTACCAGAAAACAGCCCATGGTGATTTTCTTCTACTTGCTAAATGTAGGAGGTATCCATACTCGGGTCATTTTTTGCAATAAAAACAAATTTTGTTCACGGCCAAAATATCTACAAAAATTGGGTAAGGTTTTATTGAGTAAACAACTAAAGAGAAGAGCACAGATGACAACACTGCCAAGAGATATACAAAACATGGTGCAGCCCGCGGCCCCTCAAGAAGCAAGAGAAGATTCATCAAATGCTTCAGAAACCGCTAGTAAAAAAAAAAAGAACAAGGTGTTAACCAAACTACCAGAATAAAAAAAATTTACTTCATATCAATTTATGTTTAAAATTACACACTAAAACAATATGCGACAAATGTCTGAATCGAGATGATGAGAGAAATGAGTATTCTCAAACATTTTTCTATTTTATTGCGAAATTTATATTTTGTCTTGTGTTGTATATATATATATATATATATATATATATATATATATATATATATATATATATATATATATATATATATATATATATATATATATATATATATATATATATATATATATATAAATAAAGTCTATAATAAGTGATTACTAATCATAAGCATGAGCATACTAACAAAAAAATTATGCATCTACTTGATTAAAGGTATGAATAAGTAATATTTAATAACCCTCAGACTGAATACTTTAATCTAAAACAAAATATTTGTTAGATGTATCTGTAAGATGCAATGTGAATACGACGATTCGAAAATCCACGTGCCTAATGAAAGGTTAAATACGAAATTTGAAGTACGTCCTAAATGTTGGCGTTTTGGAGCTATTGTGGATACTAGCATACATCCACACATCCAGATAGAGAGACCTTAAAGCCAATCTTGGTTAAACTTCGATAAACGTTATAAAATGAGCTAATAAACATATTTACCGTTAGTGAAGAAAAAACTCGATTGCATAACCTTCTACACTTATATATGCATATATAGGTTGGAAGATAGGAAAAATAGGTGTAATCCATCTGTAAGAGCTGTTACTGAAATAACTCCGTTTAATTATACAGTACGACCCAAGAAATATGGACTAAAACCCTTTTTTGTTGTCACTAAAATCATAATTCAATCGACGTATCAGCTCATTTTACTACGCTTGGCCAAGTTTCGACAAAAACCGCCATGATGTATGGATGACTTGTTTGATTGTCTGTGTGACTGTGTGTTGTGTGTCTGTGTGTCTGTGTGTCTGTGTGTCTGTGTGTCTGTGTGCCTGTGTGTCTATGTGTCTGTGTGTCTGTGTGTGTGTGTGTGTCTGTGTGCATGTGTGTGTGTGTGTGTGTGTGTGTGTGTGTGTCTGTGTGTCTGTGTGTCCGTGTGTCTGTGTGTCTGTGTATCTGTGTGTCCGTGTGCCGGTGTGTCTGTGCGACTGAGTGTTTGTGTGTCTGTGCATCTGTGTGTCTGTGTGTTTGTGTGTCTGTGTGTTTGTGTGTCTGTGTGTCTGTGTGTCTGTGTGCTGTGTGTCGTGTGTCTGTGTGCTGTGTGCTGTGTGTCTGTGGTCTGTGTGCTGTGTGTGTGTCGTGTGTCTGTGTGTCGTGTGTCTGTGTGTGTGGTCTGTGGTCTGTGTGCATGTGTGTGCTTGTGTGTGCGTGTGCTGTGTGTCGTGTGCTGTGCGATGCTGTGTGTGCTGTGCTGTGTGCTGTGGTGTGTGCTAGTGTCATGTT